>MU715125.1:5484-24506 GCA_026770625.1 Nicotiana glauca
CCATCCCAATCCAGCAATATTTTGATCACCAAAATCAAGTAGAAGAGAAGCACAGACTTGAAATTGAATTAGAATCAATGGATTAGTGACAATTTTTATGATTTTTGGTAATTTTCTAGGGTTTTGGTATTAGGAAGAGATGTATATCATAATTGGAGAAGATGAATATTATAATATTTGAGAAGTAATTTCAGATTGCCAAAAAAAACCCTCCTGAAAGAGGCCAAATGAGGCCTATTTATAGAGTAGAAAGAGAAGGAAATTCAAAACTTCAGAATTTATCAAATAGTCCCCCTTTTATTTAAATTGTACCCTTATTATTTTCTAATTAATCGATCATTAACCCCATATTTATGCAGAATTACCCATGTTCTCCCATCTAGAATGTTCTATTCTAATACAATTCTCCTTTTGTCCCCACTTTCTATTTAGTATTCACTGATCTGCCCTTTATTGTGCCCATAATACCCCTATCTCCTAAGGCTAATTACATTTAGACCCTTTGTTATACCCCAAATTGCCCCTGAATCCTAATTAGATTTACTAAAATACCACTCTGCTTGTTACCTTTTTACCCCTAACATATTTGCTAAATTCAAGATCAAATACTAACAGCTATAACCAATCGAATCAAAATAAACTAAAAATTCAATTAATAACAAACAAAATTATTTCTAAATAATTTTCAGAATCAATTTAAGAACTAATGATAATCAGAATCGAAAATAATTCTAAAACTAATCAAAATTTCTAATCATTAATTCTATTAAAACCGTAATTTCTAATTAGATTACTTATTAAAAATCCTATATCAAATCTAACAGTATCAAAATTTTATTGATTTTATTTCAACGAACAAAAATCAGAAAGCTTTATATTATTTTCATCGGAAACAAAAGGAAAAAAACACATGCATACACAGAAAAATAAAAGAAATCAAAAGAAAGGAAGAAAAATACTTAGCTTTTTCCTCATTTTTTCGATAGTTTTTTTTTCTTTTCTTCTTTTCCTTTTAAGGACTAACTCCGGCATCCAGGAGGCCTTTTATGGCCTTTTCTTGAAATTTTGGTTGCCGGCAGACTTTGAGTTTCAATTTGAACCTTTTTCAGTGATTTTTATGGCTTGAAAGTCTCAAAATAAGGCTAAGGACATAAGGAGGAGGCTACGGTGATATTTTGACATGATTTGAACGAAGGGTTGTTCGCCGGAACTAGGGTTCCGGCGATACTCAATTAGATATTCGAAGAAATCGGGACTTATTTGAGGTAAACGGACTAGAGGGGTGGGATGGAGAGGCTGAGGTGATTCTAGGGTGTTAAGGACGGGGTGATTGGCTTAAGTTGTGTCTCTCGCCGGTAGGGTTCCGGCGGGGTTATGGAGAGAATTGGGGCAGCTAGGGTTTGAACGGGGGGGAAGAAAGGTGAAATGATATAAGGTGTATGTATTTTGCTATATTAAAAAGACTCCTATTAATCTCTAACCGTTAGGTTAAGTGTATCAACGGCTAAGATCTCTTAAGCCCGCTAAACGACGTCGTCTAGTTTTAGTGAAACTGAAGCCTCATCCGTTAGATTAACCCAATGAAAGGTCTGGATTTAAAAGACTAAACGCCGTAGTTTTATGTATTAATGGTTTGTGTAGCATGACCGTTAGATCAAACATTTCAACGGTCCAGATTTTAGTCATTCAAACAGGGTCGTTTTGAGTTTCCAGGCTAACCGGGTGAGACTATCTTTTGGGCCTGGACCATTTTTGCTCTTTTGGGCTATTAATTGGTATTAATTCTTGTATTAGCCCAAATCTTATTGTATTTTATTTTGTATTTTGCTTTGTATTTTCTATTTTCTTTTTCTGATTTTATTAAATTGTTAAACCAATTATTTTCTAGACATTAATTAACATCTATTTTTGTAGTAAATTTCAATTAAAAACTAAGATGCTATTTTTTATTTTCATTAATTTATTCCCAAAAATGAATTAATACCAAAATTGTATAATTAAACACCTAATGCATATGTTTGTATATTTTTTATGAATTATTATACAATTATTTAACAAAAAAAATGGCATCAATATCAACAAAAATTAAAAATCATTTTGTTTGTATTTTTAGGAATAATTTGCTTTGGGTGAAAATCACGTGCTCACAAATGAGAAACATCAAGGAAACACAGTTTACAAGACCAATTGAGTCTGATTCCAGCCAAAGGGATCCCAACTTGTGGTGCGAATATCATGGGACTCACAACTACAAAACGAGGGACTATCGACATCTGCGCGAGAAGGTGGTGATGCTATTGAAGAACGGCCATCTCAGTGAGTACTTGAGCGACCGAGCAAAGAACAATTATAGCTGCAGCCGAGACAACGTAAAACCATCAAAGATAGAGGAAGACCCTCCTTGGCTGACTATCAACATGATTTTCAGAGGGAACGAAATCAAGGGGGTGACTTTCTCGACAACAAAGAAAACAAAAGTATCAGTAACCTATAGCAAGAGACTCCAGGAAATCGCTGAAGGCGACATCATCTTCATAAAAAAGAATGTCGATGGACTTTTTCTGCCGCATAATGACGCCTTGGTAATTTCTCTTAATGTTCTAGGTTTTAATATTAAACATGTTTTGGTTGACCCAGGAAGCTCAACCAACATCATTCAATGGAGAGAGTTGGAACAAGCCAAATTACCGAAAGCATAATTTCGACAACAAAGCTCATCGCCGGGTTCAATCTGGCAAGTGTGACAACCCGAAGGGAGATCCTGCTGCCCATGAACATAGAAGGAATCATGAAGACCCCCTTATTTGAAGTGGTGGATAGTGACATGTGTTACAACATAATCCTCGGAAGACCATGGTTATATGAGATGAAGGCTCTACCATCAACATATCACCAATTGTTAAAATTTTCGACCCTAGAGGGAATCAAGAAAATAAGAGGAGATCAAACAGCAACAAGAGAAATGAATGCAGTTTCAGTTTCTAGAAGTAACGAGAAGAAACCCAGCAAATAGCAATTACAGGAACCGATGCCTACTCCCGAGCCGAGCAAAAGTGATAAAGGCGAGGACTCATCGGAACGCTGCCAGGTACTAAGATACTTTCAGGTACCGGAAGAGATAGACACAACCAAGTCCACGACAAAAGAACTAGAACAAGTAGCTTTGTTTGATGAATTCCCGGAGAGAAAATTTCACCTGGGAACAAGACTCAATCCCTAGCTCAGGTAAGGGTTTATTGATTTCCTAAAAACTAACGTTGATTGTTTTGCATGGTTACACTCGGATATGACAGGTATTCCGCTAGAAATGGTCGTGCATAAGCTAAGCATGGACCCAAGCATCTCTCTGGTGAGGCAAAAGAAGCATCTGATAGCCGATGTCAGAAAAAAGTTTGTTAAGGAAGAGATAACTCGATAACTTAACATCGGTTCAATACGGGAGGTAATAGCCAGGGATGAGTTAATAAGTTTCCTCGATGCCTGGTACAATCAAATTAAGATGAACTAGGAGAATCAGGAAAACACTTTGTTAATAATGAACTTTGGCACATATTGTTATAATGTGATGCCCTTCGGGCTTAAAAATGCTGGAGCCACTTATCAGAGGTTCATGAATAAGATGTTCGAGGAATAAATAGGTAATACAATAGAAGTCTACATAGATGACATGTTGGTCAAGTCTTTGAATGCAGATGACCATTTCAAATACCTCCAGGAAAACTTTGATATCTTGAGGAAGCACAACATGAAACTAAACCCCCAATAATGCAAATTCGGGATTAGCTCCAATAAGTTATTGGTTTCGTGGTTTCACAAAGGGGGATTGAGGTAAATCTCAATAATATCAAAGTCATCGATGACATTCTAGACCATCTGACAAGTGTAAAAGAAGTTGAAAGGCTAACCAGAAGATTGGCCACTCTAAGAAGTTCATCTCTCGATCCTCGGAAAAATGCCATCGCTTCTTCTCACTTCTGAAGAAGAATACAATTTCGAATGGACTCCAGAATGTCAACATGCCTTAAAAGACCTAAAATGTTACTTATCAAGCCCCCCACTACTATTAAAGTCGAGGGAAGGTAAACAACTACGAATACACTTAGCAGTCTCTGAGGTACGGTAACTGCCATCCTAGTCCGAGAGAATGAAGGTACGCAATCTCCTGTCTATTATGTTAGCAAAATTTTATCATGAGCAAAAACTCATTATCCTCACCTCGAAATACTAGCCTTAGATCTCGTAGTCGCCTTTCGAAAGCTTAGGACTTATTTTTAATGCCACTTGATAGTCGTTGTGATGACCTTCCTTTTGCGGAATGTTCTTTACAAGCTTGAATTGTCAGGCCGATTGGCTAAATAGGCGGTAGAATTTAGTGAGTTTGATATTGAATACAAGCCCAAGACTTCGATTAAATTGCAAATTTGTTCGACTTTGTGGCCGATTTCAGTCCCAGATTATTACTTGTGGTAACGAAAGAAGAGGTGATGGCATTGGAAATGACATCAAGAGTTTGGACCTTGTTCACAAATGGAGCTTCCAATGTGAAAGGGCCAGGGCTCGGGGTGGTCTTAATCATACTTTTGGGGGAAACCCTAAGGCATACCATAAAAACTATTTCGTTGACAAACAATGAAGCCGGGTATGAGGCTTTGATTGCAGGACTTGAGCTAGACCTGGGACTTGGCTCTGAGGTCATTGAACTCAAATGTGATTCCTAATTGGTAGTAAATCAAGTATATGGAATTTTCAACAAAAAGGATGAGCACATACAACAAAATGTGATTAAAGTTCAAACTATGCTTGCACGATTCAGGGAGTGGTTGATCACACGCATCCCGAGGGAAGAGAACGTAAAAGCAGATGCATTGGCCAATTTGGGGTTGTCCACAGAGATGAAAGGATCTGACTCTGGTCGTATCATTCAACTTATACATTCGGTACTAGATATGGATGGCTATTGTGAAGTAAATACAACCAGCCTAGTCTTGGACTGGAGAAATAAATTTATTGATTACCTTCAGCATGGCAAGTTTCCCGAAGATCGAAGGCATCCCGGGCACTACACACCAAGGCAGCTCACTACATCCTTTTGGGTGGACAGTTATATAGAAGATCTTTCCACGGCCCGTTGGCCAGATTTTTAGGAGCCTCAGAGGCAGACTACATCATGGGAGAGGTCCATGAAGGAATTTGTGGGAACCATTCCGGTAAAAGTTCGTTGGTGCTATAGCTGATTAGGGCATGATACTACTGGCCCCGGATGGAGCATGACGCAAAGGCGTTCGTTCAAAAATACGACAAGTGCTAGCGCCATGCACAATCGGTACACTAGCTAGCATAGCTATTGCATTTGGTTTTGTCCTCATGGCCATTCATGAAATGTGGGATGGATATAGTTGGGCCTCTGCCACTGGGTCTCGGAAAGGTAAGATTCCTTTTAATTTTAGCTGATTACTTGCTAAGTGAGTTTACGTAGGTCCTTACCAAAAGATCGATAAGAACGAAGTGGCGTACTTTCTATGGGAAAACATAATTTGTCGGTCCGGAATACCAAAGAAGATCGTCTGTCATAATGGACCACAATTCATAGGTTACAAAGTTTCTTGAAGACAAGAAAATCAAAAGAATTACTTCCTAACCATATTATCCGAGCACAAATGGAAAGGTGATATCAACCAATAAGGTGATTATTAAAAACCTCAAAAAGGGATTTTAAATAGCCAAAGGCAAGTGGCACAAAGAGTTACTAGGTGTGCTATAGGCATACTGGACAACGAAAAAATCAAGAACGGGAAAAATTCCTTTCTCTCTCGTATACGGCTCAGTGTCGCGCCCCCTTTTTCCTTTCCTCGCGGAGGGAATCAGTTTTATGACATTTTTTGGTGGACAATTCTTTCCTTTTGGGAAAGTGGTTTGCATTTTTTGAAGAATCGCCACCTAACAATTTAAGGTGCATTAGGGCACCTAAAAGGTTCATCTATAACTATGTTTTGTAATCATAGATAGGTAAGGGCTTGAAATTATCCTAAGGGGAAGGTGTTAGGCACCCTTCAGGATCCACTAGTATGGTTCCCGGCCAGTGAATTTGTACAATTAGCAAATAAGCAAGTATGGCTCAAATAGTAGGGGATTTAAGTTTGAATCCACAAATGTTTGAAAGACAGCGAGATTTTGAAAAGAATTACAATCTAAGCATGTTCGTGAATGTAAAGAGAGGTATGGATCAGATCAGTACAATGCCCAGTAATCACTCCTTAGAAAATGGCTACGTGTGGCATTAGCACACTGGTCATCATATGCATATATACCCTTTTCCCGCCACATGAAGGTAATTAAAGAGAAGGTTGGTCTCGACCCATATCGCATGTTGTTACCCTCCCTTCTTATAAGTCCTAGAGGAATTTAGGACTCTTACCCTATAAGAAGGAGGTTCTAGGCAGACCATCGGGTTTAAAGGCAAAATATTAAGGCGACATATAATAACAAGTAGGACTTCAATTAAGGGGAGCATGGAAGACAAACAAAAGGTTCAAAATATACCTCCACAGGTAATGCACATAGACAGCATGACTCATATACAATTAAAGTCTGAATTTAAATCCTATGCATGGTATCTAAGTGATAATAGTAGAACTAGATCTATTACATGACTCAGAAAAGAAGTCCGAATCAGGCTTGCCTACTGATTTTAACAGTTGATAATTAAATGCTGATCGCAGAGACGGTTCTGGTTTTATTTGAAATTGATTACCTAAGGCTTGCCTAGGCGTGATATAGTATGCAGTAGTTATTCAGAATAATTAAAAGATAGTTTGGGAATTGTTTTACCCTAAGAACATGTTGTTCTAGTTGATACGAATGCAGAGATTATTACCAGTTATTTTAAATAGGATAATCAAGTGTGAAGCTATTTTTACCTCTTTTATAACCAGCAGTTTACACTAAGTGTGAATGCAAATGTGAATAAGATCCTAAAACATGGTATCTAAGATGCCTGTATAAAGCTCATGATGGTTTGTATGTAGCATTTCCTAAAGTAGGATTTCTAACTGCAGAAAAGGAATTGCAGAATTTCCTAAGAGCAGGATTTCTTAATGCACATGGCAGCGCAGAACATAATAGTAAGGTGCTAATTATTAGCAGATTTTAACACATGATTTTGTAAGGGTGCGCATGTTGAAACAATAAACATGAGGCATAAGAACATGATTTCTAATGCATGTATGAATCCTAAGCATGGTTACTATTGCAAAAATAGGAACATAAACCTAATAACATGTTTTCTACCCTTAACAACTATAGCATGCATATTTACCCCATCCCTTTTCACTAGCCAACCCCAATATTTGTTTATAACAAGTTATTACAAACCAACATTGGAACGAATTACATAAATAGCAATGAAAATAAGAAGTTACACTATAGGAAGCCTGATTAGGACTTCCTCCCTGAGTTGTGTAATAAATCACTTCAAATGCCAAGATTTGTTTCATAGTCTTTCTCATATCCGGGTGTGTCAGAGTTCCCTAAGGATCTCAAGGGATCCCGGGCAGTGCTCACACCCAGATATCATAGGAAAGACAGAGTAAATGCAGTGTGGAAAGGCCAACTTTTATGTGTCCAAGTTCAGAGGGAGCTCTAGGGTCCCAAGGCAAGGGTCACACAAAAGGGGCAGAACCTAGTGGTCTAAAAGTATATGTGAGAGTGCTTGACATAGATTTAAAAGAGTTGAGTTCGAAACAGTTTTGAAAATGATTAGTTTGAAATAATTTTGCAACAGCAACAGAAGAGTTGCTTAGGAAAATAGTTTTGAAAGGGGAAGGGGATAGGAGCAACAACAACTTTGGAACAAGCCAGCACACACATAGAAGAGTTTCAGAAGTTACAAGTAGGGAAGTAGGGTTTGGGGACATAGAGGGCCCAAATTAGAAACACATAAACATGGCTGAGAAGAGGTGCATATAGACTAGCAAGTACAAAAAACAGGTAGGGACTAATTGGTCTCCAGAACATAAACAATTACTTCAAAGAGTTAACAAGGGAATCATACTTGAAATTAGAATAGTAACAAGATATAGGAACGGGTTATGGGAGTAGTCATGCAGGAGTCTATTACACATAATTAGTCATGACTTGGTGTTAACCAAGTACATTCGGAGACATACTAGTTGAGGGATATAAACAGGCACTCAAGTAGACATGCTGATTACATTTGACCAAGAGAGGGCAGAACTTAAGCATGCTGAGTAAAGCAGTAGACATGAAATGCAATTAAACAACATGAGCCACTAAGTTAGTGCAGAAAGAGACATGGATTGACAAACAGTGAAGCATATAGATTTGAGTTTTAGAATTGAACTAGGAACATACCAGTTAAGGAAGCAAAGTGCAGAAAAAGTAAAGCAAGTAGAATTCCACAGTCCAGCCTTGCCTTTCAGCTGGCGAGAGAAGCACTAGCACAAGTAGTAGAAAAAGAAGAGAGAGCTTTGAGTATGTATGTGTGTGTTCTGAACTTATTGTCCGTGTTGTTAATGAAAAGACTTAGGGTATTTATAGCTTTAAAAATAGGTAGCAAATAAGGTAACATGTAAAGGTTTAGCACAATTATGGAAGTAATCACAATTAGAATCCAATTAATACAAGTACTTCCTTTAATCAAGGAATTACAGCTCAAACGGATACTAACATGGATAATTGAGGGGAAAAAAATCAGTTGAGAAAGATTAGTTTTTACCATATAAGGGGTAGTAAAAGTATAGAGCATATGATTGAGTCTAAGTAAAGAATACACTACTTTGAGGAAAGGATTCAGCAAGAATGAAGCACTCCAACAAATAAGGGAATGGAATCAATCAACTTAAACAAACGAGTAAAATTTTAGGGGTTTATAAGTAAACCTTGCAATCAAACCGTAATTTAAGGAAATCAGGATCAATCATAAGGGAGTCATGATTTTGTACTTCGAAATATAAATAGAGAAGAATGAACAGGCATATCAAACATGCAAGGTCAGCCATATCGATAAAAGAAAGCAAGAGAGGAATAAACTAGACAAACACAATCATACAAAAGTGACACGAGTAGGCTAAGGAGTCAGTAGAAAAAAGGAACCCATTTGAAGCATGGTGGTCAACAGAGACTTTAACAAAGTCAAGTAGTTACAGCTAACACATAGAACCAGAGTGAAGAAACCAATCTAAAAAATAGAAACAAGTAAAGAAGGTCTTTAAAACTCACAGTAACAAGTGAAGAAAATCTTTAAGAAATTAGTGTTCTAACAGAGTTAAGTTAAAAATCGGTAAGAACTTAGAATCGGTCAAGATAAATACAGAAAAAGGTCTAACCATAAAGGAATCAATTGAAATAGGTATACATATAAATCACATAAGCAAAGACAGTTCCAGAACCCCAAAATAATTAGGGTTTTCAACGTGATGAATCAGGTAGAAGAAAAACATAAATAAACTGTTTAACATAGTAAAAAATCATACGATAATATTGAGAATCAGAGGAGAAATCATTTAAAAGAGGTTAAGAAACCCCAGTCTTGAAGATGAAGAGTCATTTTGGAAAAATCGGGAAGAACCTTCGACGAAAACACTTAAAAGCTCATAATATACACAGATATAAAAGAAATCAAAAAATCTTTAAAGTTAGGGTTTCGGAGAACCCAGAGAAGGTGAGAAAACCTTGAAAAGTTACCAAGTTTAGCCGAAAAAGTCATAGCTCTTACTCGAACGGCCATGGATGACTGAAAAATGGCATGAGAAACCATGGGAGGCGAGTGAACCGCCTCTAGTTCACTTGGAGGCCTCAAAACAATAACACACGTTCAGGAGGAAGCCATAAGGCTGGTAGGTGGCGAGGCCACCAGGGATTCAGGCAAGGAGATGACCGGAGAAGATGAATGAGGTTCATCGGAGAGGGGGGAAGAGGAGAATGTTCTAGAGAGAACCAGAGATAGAGAGAGAGATGAGAGACCGGTTGAGAGAGAATGAGCGAGGGAAATGAGATATGGGAGGTAGTCTTTAGGGTTTAATTTAGGAAGGGGGAATAGGGACCGTTGATCTAAATGATCAACGGTCAAGATTGAATGGGGTAGGTGGGTAGGGTATGGCTTGGGTTTGGGCTTGGGTCCGGTGGGTTATTTTTTTAATTGATTTAGGCTAGAATTGAAAGCCAATTTTGGCTACAAGTTAAATAGCCATTTTTTCCCATTTTATTTATGAAGAAAATAGTAGATAATCCCTAAAAAAATAATTTTAAAATGCTAAAATGATTTATAATACATAATTAGCATTTTAAAAATACAGGATCCAATTTTATGCATGTAAAGCATAATTAAATCTGAAAAGGGCTAATATTATAATTATGTACAATTTAGCTTTAAAAATAATAAATATAATTATAAAAATATGCAAAAATTACCTTATCTGTGTTTTTTTTGCATACATTTATAAATATAATAGATAAATTATCAAAATAATAATTTTAGAAATAATTATTGGAGATTTTATGGATAAAAAGGGAGAAAATAAATCAATTTAAAACCCTTGAAATTATGGAAAAAATAAATAAAACCTTGGGCATGCTTATATATGCATATATATGCTATTTTTAAGGTATTATGAATATGTAAAATATATAGGGAAAAATTGGGTATCAACAGCTGCCCATCTTTACCCGAGAAGAATGAAAGAGTTTTCGGGTAAAGAAACGATGGCCAATTTTGACCGAGCAAAACAGTTTGAAGAGGTTTAGGCCACACCTTGGCTTCTGAGCTGCCTACATATCCCTGGTTCTATAGGAATCAGGCCATGTGTAGTTCAAGATCCATCGGCGGCGTGTGCCGATGAAGACACTTCAAGAACGGACGCAATATCTTGGGCTGGGTGATTGGGTAGTGTACGGGAATGGTTAAGTTTGATACAGATGAGGGAACCGGAGAGGGATCGCTCCTGCTGGGATAGTCGTTTCTCGCCGTCTTTCCTGCAAATAAGCAATACAAGCGTATATTGTGCATAAATTTAAACATGATGCAAATTCCTGTTGGACGATGAATGTTGTTTTTGGACTATGAGGATGATGTCCTTAGACCATGATGACCTGGGTCATGGGTTATATGATAAGGGATTCGCAGGCCATGAGATGATATTCTCGGGCTATGAGGATGGGTGCCTTCGAACCATGATGCCTTTGAATAATGTTATGCCAAAGATTGAAAGAGATCCTCAGGCCATTACATGGTGTTCTCGGGCTATGAAGATGGTGCCTCCGAACGATGACGCCTTTGGATGAGTTGGCGATATTTCAGCCTATGAAGGATGCAGTATGTGGCCATCTTTCAACCATGCAATGCAGTATGAGGCGATCTTCCAGCTGTGCAATGCAGTATGTGGCAATCTTTCAGCCGTGCAGGTGCAGTATGTGGCAATCTTTCAGCCGTGCAATGCATTATGAGGCGATCTTTCAGCCGTGCAATGCAGTATGAGGCGATCTTTCAGCCGTACAATGCAGTATGTTACGATCTTTCGACCATGAAGGTGTAGAGGGAGATAGATCTTAACCTCGGAAGGCAGAATGGTAGCCTTATGCAGATCGGAATGTAGATAGAGGTAGAGCTTAACCTCGGAAGGCAGATTAGTAGCCTTATGTAGATTGGAAGGCAGAATGGTAGCCTTATGCAATGCAGATACAAATGGAGATAGCGTTGTCTCGGAAGGCAGAATAGTAGCCTTATGCAGATTGGAAGGCAGAATGGTAGCCTTATGCAAGAGACAAAATAGCAAATGACAGTAGAGTTTTCTTAGCTGATGGCAAATTACAGCGTTGTGATTACTGGGAGCATTGTGACATATAGAACATTACGGGTGCACGTTGATAGCAAATGTTGGCAAGTTCAATGGTTTGGAGAGTCGTATTCTTGAACAATGTTTGTTCCATGCACGTATTGTATGTTCAATGATTTCGTAATCCTAGTGCCTGCATTCAAAGAAAAATTGTGAATTTTGTAAGGGGGAAGGTTAGTTCGTATCCCCGTTGGCTTTTGCTTGTTGTATTCAGCTTCGATATGGTGATACCCTCTGTGTCATTGGGGTAGTGTTGCTAAACAAAGCAGCTTCAATAATAATCATGCATGATTTTGTAAAAATGTGGCATAAATTAAAAATAGATTTTAGATGAACCGACGACTGTGACGTAGTTCAGGACATTGCAACCTCTCCTGCTCTGGAATTTTGAGGGTCCTTCTCAAAACTCTGCCCCAGTTAGATGGGTTTACGCTTCTGACTATTGCTCATGCGGTGATCGACTGAAATTACTTCGGAATTTTGAGGGTCCTCTTCAAAATTCTGCCCTAGTTTCCAATTGTGGGGGGAAATGAAAATTTTATTGAATTGTGACCGAACCCATAGTGCTGCCTACGTATCTCCTCTTATATGGGAATCAGGTCAGGCGTAGTTCAATTTGTATCATATAAGGAAAGCATAACGTTTACACATAGTAATGCTTGACTGCATCTGAATTGATTGGCTTTGGCCAGACTTCTTCGTCCATTTCTGCAAGTTTAGGTCTCTTCCCGTCAAAACCCGGTGAACCATATATGGACCCTGCCAGTTGGGAGAGAACTTCCCTTTGGCTTCATCTTGATGCGAAAAAAAATTTCTTTAACACCAGTTGCCCCAGTGTGAACTCTCTAGGCTTGACTCTTTTGTTGAAGGCTCTGGCCATTCTGTTCTGAAAGAGTTGACCATGGCAGACTGCATTCATTCTATTTCCATATATAAGGGATAATTGCTCATAACGACTTTTTACCCATTCTACGTCGTCGAGCTCAGCTTCTTGTATGATCCTTAGGGAAGGCCTATGTCAGGTACATGTAGACATCTATCCATGAATACAACCCTCAGGATTGTCCGAAAATGCCACCTAATTGCCCCCATGTAGGTGGCCCCTGTATTCTTCAGGTCGAATGGCATCATCTTGTAACAATACACTCCTCACGGCATAATGAAAGCCATTTTCTCAGCATCTTCCTCATCCATCTAGATCTAATGATGACCATCGAAGCAATCTACGAATGACTGCAGCTCATGCTTAGCGCAATTGTCAATCAGGATGTGTATATTTGGCAAAGGGAAGTCGTCTTTCGGACTGGCCCGGTTGAGATCTCGGTGGTCGATAGAGACTCTCACCTTGGCATATTTCTTTGCCACTGGTACAATGTTGGATAACCATGTTGGGTACTCAACCACCCTGAGAACCTTGGCTTTGATCTTCTTGGTGACTTCTTCCATGATTTTCAAACTCATATCGGGCTTGAACTTCCTGAGCTTTTGCTTTACCAGTGCACACATTGGATCAGTTGGCAATTTGTGAGCCACAATAGACGTACTCAGACCTGTCATGTCATCATACAACCAGGCGAATATGTCCTCATACTCCTTTAGAAATTCTGTGTATTCTTTCTTTTCTGATGGAGACAGGTGAATGTTGATCCGTGTTTCCTTCGCATTTTCTGCATCTCCCAGGTTGACAATTTCGGTCTCGTCCAGGTTGGACATAGGTCTGTTCTCAAAGTTCTCAACTTCTTTCACAATCTTGTCAGGTATGTCATCTTCCTCTGAATCAATGTCCATTTGTTGCATTGTCGCATTACATATCACAGTCATTATTTCATCAAGATAAGTAATAGTAATGTTGTATTGGTAAAGTAAGGAGAGAAAACGATAGCAATTAATTCATAAGAAAAATTAAAAATGCTTTTGATAAATTGAATAACTGTTTTGAACATCAAAGATCTTACTGCGGGAATTGAAAAATGTGAAAATAAAATCATTAATAAATAAAGCAGTGAATAATGCTTGTTTTAGCCTTGCTACCCCGAGGCTCGTCGGGCTCTGGTTGTCTTGATGATCCAATTTTTGAGACGTGCCCCTCTGCTCACAGCTCATATGGAAGGGCCTTCCTCCTCCCTCCTCAAGAATAACACAACAGTCCATATCATTGTACTCTAGAAATAAGTTCTTCACTACTTCAAGTGCTTCTTCTTCATCTGACACATAAATAATGTCGGCATGTTGGAAGGTCTGCTTCAGATATGGTATTGGCTACTCTAGTGGGTAGTAAGGACCACGCCATGGTAGCGACCAGTTATTGAATTCTTCCCAGGTGTATTCGTATCCCAAACCGAAGGTAGTGCCATGTTTCTAGAGTTTTATAGGTTTAGAGATCCCTGGGAGGTTCTTACCGAGCCCTTTGCCAGGTTCGTACCCACTCCAACTCAGTATACTCTCGATATTGTTATCCCACCATTTGTTTTTATCGACATCATTGACCCGCTCGATGTGGTGGTATGTTTCTCCACCCAGCTTCCTTCTTACCCCGATCGTCGGAATAGTCTGGCGACTGTATATAGGGTTGCTACTGTTGTTGATATCCAATTTTTACCTATATATTTTTAACATGCAAAATACTTTCAAAATAGAATGTATATGCATATATAAGTATGTCCTAAGGTTTTATTATTTTTCTCAATTTTTAAAGATTTTTTAAATTAATTTATTGCCCTATTTTATCAAGAAAACCCGAATAATTGTCCCCAAAATTATCATTTTGGTGATTCATTTATTGGGTTCTCACATTTATACTAAAATATAGCTAACATAATTTTTGCATATTTTGTACAAATTCATTTAGTATTTTTAAAGCTAAATTGTGTATAATTGCAATATTAACATATTTTAAGATTTAATTATTTTTATACTTATAAATTTAACTCCAGTATTTTTAATGTAATAATTATGTATTATTAATCATTTTAGTGCCTTTAATTTACTTCCAGAAATTATTTACTATTTTTTTATAAAACAAATAAAGGAAAAACAGCTATTTAACTGTTAGCCCACCTGCATTTCAATTTTAGCTAGATTTTGACACCCCAATTAAACCCAATTTCAAATCCAATTACTCAACCCAACTACCTAATCTACCCGAACCACGACCCTTCAACATAACCTGCCCGAATTCCCCATTCAATCCAGGTCGTTGATCAAAATGATCAACGACCACCATTTAATCTTTCCATTTTAATTACCCATTACCCCCAAACCCTAGCCAGTTTGCATCCCCAACTGCCCTTGAATCCCCCATTCTCTCAATCTCTCTCAGAAACCCTAGCCGCCTCCTTCAACTTCTGCCCTAAAACCACCGGAATCCATGGCTTCCAAGGTCATAGAAGTCCTATACCGGCCTCATATAGCTCCTACACACCTATTTACTAAAGTTTCAAGGCCTGACCACGAAGAAGCTTGGCCTAGGCCTTGTTTGATTCGAGTTCTATGGCCGTCTCCAACCTTGCTTCGGCTGGCCATGGTCATTCGAGCCTGATCTCGACTTCTCCGGCTCAGATCAATGACTTTTCCAAGCCTTTCTCACTACCTGGGTTCTTCTGAAAACCTAACCCTTCGAGGTTTTTTTTATTCTTTTAAGATCCATTGTATATCTGTGTTTTCTCTGAGCTTTTAAACATTTTTCTCAAAGTTCTTTCAAAACTATACCTTCTGAGCCTTTATCTTTTTCCGATTTAGGTTTTCGTTAAGTTATCCTTTAAAGTTTATCGGATCTTTAGCATGTTCTACTATTTCTTATGTGTTTCTTATATTGTATTTCTTATGGTATTCCTTCTACTGCATTTCTTATGTACTTCTTCTACTGTGTTTCTTCTATTATGTTTCTTTATGTGTTCTTCTATTATGTTACTGTATCTCTTATGTTGTTTCTTCTACTTTGATTCTTACGTGTTTCTTCTACTGAAAGATGCATGATAAAAGTCTCAGTTTCTTTCTTAGATTTCTGAAGTTATTTCGTCAATATTTTTGCCCTTAATTACTTGTCCTTTCATCTCTACACTCGATTGATGGCAAAAATCCTAAAATTTGGGGTTTCATTCGAGTATTGAGACTATTCGCTATGTGATTTTCTTGTTCTTCATCTCTGAACTTGTTTGATTTCAAAATCGTAACTTCCTTGGACCTATTCGATTTTCTGAAGTTATTTCATCTACTGCTCGGCTGAGTGCCGAAATTTTTGTTTCAACCTTGTTTCTTTGTATGATTCTGATTCCCTGCTACATGATTCGAAGGTTTTTCTACTGGACCCTTTGTATGCTATTTGATACTCTCTCTTTCTTCTCCATTGCTGAGTTACCATGTGACTACCATGTTCCTATAGTCTACTACTTACTTACTTTTCTTTGTCTTAAATTCAGCCTCGCTTGCTTAATGTTTATGCACTCTTTATAGTTTAAATTTCCCTATCAAAATAATCCTTGATTGACTGATTTCAAATCTTTCTGTAATTCTGATTGCACTCTTCTGATTGATTCTTTCCTTATTGTATTGATTTCCCTTGTTTCTTGGACTTGTTGGAATATTTTCCTTTGAACTTCCGACCCCTACCTTTTCTACTTAAGTTTATTTGATCCCTTTACCTTGATTACATTGGTATGGGATTCTTACAGACCTTTCCTTGATTAAAGTCTAATGAACCTAGCCTCTATTACATGTTGTGTACTCGTACTATGCTGGAAATATTTCCTTATTGGTTATATTCAGCCCTATGTGATTTCTTTCCTTATGTAGAACTTGCATGCTACCGTTTGATTTAATTCCTTAATTAAAGGAAGTCTTTGATACTGATCTGATTCTAATTGACACATATTTCCCTAATTATATCTGAACTACAATCCTTACCTTATTTTCTGCATGTTTTCACACTATAAAGACCTGACTCTTTCATTGAAAAAGGACACGAATACTCATAGTTTTTCTGAACTTATACTCATACTTAAAAGTATTCTCTCTTATTACTTGTGGCATGTTTGCAAGTCCTGCTAGCTGATTCTTTCTCTATTTGCTTTCTTTGAACTGGTATGTTCTAATTAAGATCCAGCATCACAACTATGTGTTTATTTAACACCTTTTTGCTCCTGGCTGCCTACTTATGTGTTTAGTTTAGTACTTGTTTAGCATTTTCCTTCTGCCTGTTCTGCATATTATGTATCCTAAGTATGTTTGACACTGATGGTTGTTTGAGGCATGACAGCATTAAAGTATTGCTGTCTATGACTCAAACTTGATCCCCTAGGATCATAACCTCATGTTATCATTGTATGCTGTATATTCTAGTTGGTTTTATGAGCATAACAGCATTCCCTATTGATGTGCATGCCTATAATCAATTAATGACCAAGCACAAGGGATCTCTGCAACCCGTCTCAACCCATGAATCCCTTTTTGTGTGAAGTTGTTAATTCTGCAACTATTCCCAGCACCCCCTTTCCCTTTTCCTTTACTTCCCTAGTTTTTCAAGATCTGTTTCTGCATTTGCACTCTCTCTTAGTCTTTAATTTTTGCCCCCCTCTTGTGAGCCTTGCCTTGGGACCTATTGAGCTCCCTCTGAACTTGGACACTTGAGGGCTGGCCCTTCCACACTACACATGTCCCCATTTTGATAATACAATTTGGGTGTGAGCATTTCTCAGAGTCCTATCGAGGCTCTTAGGGAACTTTGACACACTCAGATTGGAGAAAGGCTTTGGAGGAAGTCTGAATCAGGCTCTCCTTTGGTTGTACATTTATTTTTACTTTTTTCTGATGTAATTTTTATTTATTTTGGTTTGTAATAAGTTGAGATAAATACTTAGGGATGGTTAGTGAAAAAGGGTGGGTAACTATGAATGCAAAGGGTAGATATCATGTCTATAGGTATGTTGAATTCTTCATATTCAAATGCATATAGAAATCATGCCTATAGGTCATTGTGAATCCTGCATCTCCAACTTGCATATAGGAATCATGACTATAAGACTACTATATTCCTGCGCATCCAATTTTCATATAGAAACCATGTCTATAGGTGTTCTGAATTCTGCACATTCAAAATGCATATAGAAATCAATAACCCTATAGGTCCATTCTGAATTCTGCATATTCAACTTCATATAGAAACTATGCCTATAGAATTATTCAATTCTGCATGTTCAATTACATCCAGATACCATGCTCATAGGTCTTAAATAAATTCTTCAAGTTAGATATCATGTTTAAAGGTTTAAAACTAGTCTTACGCATTAAGATACTACGTCTATAAGGCTTCTTTATTTTTATACCATGTCTACAAAGTTTAAAATCAGCAACGCATAGAAAGCATATCTATAGGAATTTCTAATTGAATTTGATTCACATCACTCAGCGTTAGATATCAAACCAGTAATAATGGTTGCTATCAGTTGCAGAACTCATAATCAATTCGTTTAAATCTTGCCTCCCTTTTAATGAATTGATTCCCTCACTTAGCAAGTTTAACAAGTATGCATTCAAACAGTTTATTTCAAGCCTTAATATTTCATTGTTTTCTGAATCCAGTAGATACCATGCCTATAGGATCCTTGTCCAACATTTAGGCAAGCCTTAGGTTAAAAAAATTATGAACTGAATCTATTTCTGTTAATTATTACAACCAGCAGGCAGGCCTGATTTGGGCTTCTTATCTGAATTATGTAATAAATCAGTCTGTCCCAACCTTTAAGCTCTCTTATGTTTGGTATTTAATCAGACCTTAACCAGTATGTGAAAGTCATGCTAATTATGTGTTTATCTGTTCAAGGAGGTGTAGTTGAGCCTCTGTTTGCCTATATGGTTCCCCCCTACATTTGCAATATATGTTTTGTATGCCGCCTTAGATTTTTACCTTTTGAAACCTTGAATAAGCCCAACATCCCTCCCCTTTTAGGATTAGTAGTCCTAAGTGCCTCCGGGACTGATAGGATTGGGACGGGTTATAGCATGCAATAAGTAATCGAGACCATTCTGCTCTTTAATACCTTTACGGGGTGGGAAGGGTAGATATGGACATGATGACCACGCGATAATATCACGTGTAGCCCCTCATTGAGAAGTGATTACCGGACATTGTGTGGGGTGATCCATATTTTTAATAAGCCTAGGACCCCCCCCCCCCCC
>MU715125.1:24773-53725 GCA_026770625.1 Nicotiana glauca
TTTTTAAAAAAAAAAAATCAGCTTTTTGTTCCATCCAACATTGTTTATTTGTAAACCATTATGTGAAAATCCCTTCTTATTTGAAGTTTTATTTGTCTGCATGTTATTTGTACCTAAATTCACAATTATATTCTGGCCACGAACCACACTAATGGATTCTGAGGGGTGCCTAACACCTTTCCCTTAGAATAATTTCAAGCCCTTACATATCTCTGGTTACTCAAATCAAACCTTCTTGGTGTCCTAATGCACCCTAATCATTAGGTGGCGACTCTTCAAATCAAACCCAATTCCCAAAGGGAATGAGTTATCCTACCAAATGTCATAAACCCGATATTGCGAGAAAAAGGGGGAGCGACAGCATAGTGACTCTGCTGGGGATTTTTAGGCTTTTACTATTTCAGACTTTTGTTGTAAATTTATGCTTCCTTACGCGCGATTATTTGTTTATTTCTTTAAGCATTCAATTCCCTTTTGATTGCAAAACTGACTTGTCTCCTTTTTTCTTCTTTTTACTGCTTTCTTTCACTACTACTTTAAATTATGAAACTGTTGTATTTACTACTTTCTTAACATACAAATACATGACTACATGCTTTTAACTGTTGCATAATCATGCTCAACATCATATTCCACTCATGCCAAACAAAATCCTATAGTAACGCTTATAATGAGTGGTTGCGCTCTTCCGATATTATCACCCCCTAAATCCGGAAAAGGCATATTTGCGGCAAAACCAATCGATCAACGGTGTAGTCGACGGTTCCGCGCCTTTCCTCCTTAAGTTGTCCGCTCAAGGGTAAAAGTATAAAACCCCATAGAAAACTTACTCTGTTTAACTGTACATGCATGATGGTCAAAACCTAGCCGAGTCAGTTATGTTGTCTGTATAATGACTCTTTAAGATAGCCTTGTCCAAAGTCCACTGGGTTTCCCTAGAACCCCAAACGGGCAGCACTACGTTCTGTGCATTTATTTGGAGAACTAAATGCTTTATGCCAATTGTTGATATTAAATAGTTGAGTCTAGTGGGGGTAGGGTCTAACCCTTTTGTTTTGCACAAAATGAAGAACGAGGTCCCTAGCTTCGGTATGGTTAGCACACCCTCACTCTTGCTAGACTGGTGGAGGATTCTTCCATCAAATAACCACAATGAGTAGAAAGAGAGGGCCGCCAAAGCCCGCGAAAAGTTCAAATATCTGGAGTACAGTCTGCTAGAATTGGAAGGAAAAGTGAGGAAGAGAGTCACTGACTGCCAGAACTCTGAAGGAAACGAAGGAAAACACCTGGCAAAGGCATTTTTACTGGTGAACCTACACGAACTGGAGGATCTGATCAATGAGAGCATTCGATCTGGGGAAGGTCCTTCTGGGACCAAATAGATAGGAGTTTTCATTTTTGCTTTATAAAATGTAATAAGGCCAATGGCCACTAGCAACTTTTATTTCGTGTTATTTAGTGTCGATTTGGGATTCGTCTACTTTTTATCAATGAAATAAGTCATTTACCATTCTAGGTTCTCCAAATCAACTTGTCGCTAGGCCTACCTCGGGCATAAAGAGGTCCACAAATTAGGACAAGCTTTACATTCACGCACTGTATTTTTAAATATTTCAACATGTTTATATAATCCTCACTGACTTGTTACCTTTTGTTTTTACTTTTTGTTTATTCCCCTCCCCAAATGTTAGTTCGTGAACTCTGGCAACATTATCCTATTTCACGAGATCCAAGGGCCCTCCTAAGTTCGAAATGTTTGATGGTACAGGATATCCAAGGGTCCATTTGAGAACGTACTATGATAAATTGGTTGGAGTGGGAAAAGATGAGAAAATCCGCATGAAGCTTTTCATGAGGAGCTTGGAGGGAGATGCTTTATCTTGGTACATTAGCCAAGATCTAAAGAAGTGGTCGAACTGGGTAAGCATGGCATCTGATTTTATGGACAAATTCAGGTTCAACACGAAGAATGCACCAGATGTGTTCTATATTCAAAATCTAAAGAAGAAGCCCACAAAAACCTTCCGTGAGTATGCTACTCGCTAGAGGTCTGAAGCTACAAAGGTTAGACCCGCTTTAGAAGAAGAAAAAATGAACAAATTCTTCGTCTGGGCCCAAGACCCACAGTATTTTGAGAGGATGATGATGATCGAGGGCCACAAATTTTCTGACACTATCAAGCTGGGAGAGAGGATCGAAGAGGGAATCAAAAGTGGTATGGTTACGAATTTCGAGGCCTTGAAAGCTACAAACAAGGCCTTACAGTCAAGCGGGGTGTCCAAGAAAAGGGACGCAGGAGCTGTAATGGTGGCACAGAGAACCAAATCTCCCATCAAATACCAAACCTATCCAATGCCTCCACTCATATATCAGCCTACTCCAAAATACCAAGCACCCTCACCCTCTTACCAAGCTCTACCACCCACTTATCAATCACCTCCCACATATTAGCCTACTTCACCCAAATATTCCCAACCGGCCCGTGTTTACCAAGCCTACAACACTCAAGCGTCCCACTACCAATCCCCTCCTCCATGCCAAAACTTCCCTAGACCCCGACCAAAATTTGACCGAAGGCCCCCAAAACAGTACACGGCTATTGCTGAACCTATCGACCAGTTGTATGAAAGACTCAAAGCTGCTGGTTATGTCACCCCTATCCCTGCTGCTCCTGAGAATCTTCCCTATAGGTTAATCCAAATAAATACTGTGCATACCATTTCGGCATAAAAGGACACACCATTGAAGAATGCCGCTCTTTTAAAGATAAGATCCAGACTTTAATTGATAACAAGATTATTATGGCAAAGGAACCTGCTCTGAATGTCTGCAATAATCCTCTGCCAGACCACAAGGGTGGAGGCATTCACGTGATTGAAATAGAGGATGATTGGGATCCTAAGGGATTGATTGGTTTGATCACAGAAGGTGACGACCCAAAGAAGCCAATAGTCACCCTTAACTCGATCGTAGTCCAGATTTAGCCCTCTGGGGATACCGAGGTAAATATGTCCATTCCACTTGAGTTTGAAGCACCATTCTCTGCAAAGACGCCAGCACCGATTGAGGTCGAATTCATGTCGCCAGCAAATACACCTACACCCTTCTAAGTTGCAGTTTTACCGCCCAAGGTGCATGCTCTGTTTGGAGTAAAGATAGCCACGCCAATTCCAGTGGATATGTCAGTTGTAACACCATTCCATACAAATTCCATACCTTGGGACTACACAGCTGAGGCAAGAAGAAAAGGGAAGGTCATATTCGGAGAAGCTGTTGCGGCACAGGGTATGAAAAGAACTGGTAGGGTTTATACCCCGTAACATCTGGCTGAGTCAAGCAAGCAGGCCTCTAGTTGGCCAACCATCACTGAAATTGGGCCCGATGATCTCTGGAGAAAGATACAAGCCAAGGAATACTCAATCATTGATCAGCTAAACAAAACACCGGCACAAAATTATATCCTTGTTTTGCTACAGAATTTCGATGCACACAAGAATGCGCTGTTAAGGTGCTAAGTGAGGCATATATACCAAGCAACATCACTGGCGGAGAGATGGCTAACATGGTAGGACATGTATTAGAAAGTCACAAGATCACTTTTCATGAAGATGAGCTGCCACCAGAAGGGTTGAGTCACAACAAGGCGTTGCTCATCACCGTACAATGTGAATATTATTTTATCACCAGAATCCTAATTGACGGAGGGTCCAGCCTCAATATTTGTCCATTGGTAACACTCGGGATATTGGGAAAGGGACAGCATGAGATCAAGGATGGGGACATCAATGTCAAAGCTTTTGACGGTTCCCAAAGGTCTACCATTGGGGAAATTAGCATGTGTTTGAAAATGGGGCCTACTGGGTTTGATGTTGATTTCCAAGTGATAGACGTGCTGGCATCTTACATTCTGTTGTTGGGACGACCATGGATTCATGCTGCTGGGGCCGTAGCATCAATACTATATCAGGCAGTGAAGTTTGAGTGGAATCACTAAGAGGTGATCATTCATGGTGATGGTAGCAATCCCATATACAGTCGCCAGACCATCCCAGTAATAGGAGGCAGAAGAAATATAGGCGGGAAGACTTATCATCATATCGAGCGAGTCAACACCATTGACAAGGACAAATGGTGGGACAACAAAATTGAAAGCATATTGAACTAGAGCGGATACGAACCTGGCAAGGGACTTGGCAATAACCTCCAAGGAATCGCTAAGCCTATCAAATTAAAGAAACATAGCACAACCTTCGGTTTGGGATATGAGTATACCTAGGAGGAATTCAACAACTGGTCGCCACCATGGCCCAGTCCTTACTATCCGTTGGAGCAGCCAATACCATGCTTGGAACAGACTTTCCAACCGGCGAAGTTATCTATGGGTCAAAAGAAGAGGAAGCACTGGCAGCAGTAAGGAATTTGTTCCTAGAAGACGATGATATGGATTGTTGTGTCATTTTCAAGGAGGAAGGGAGGAAGGCCCTTCCATACAGGCTGTAAGAAGAGAAGCGAGCCTCAGGGTAGCAAGATTGAACAAGCATCATGCACTATCTTTTATTTTAAGTAGTTAACTTTCCTTTCGCATTTTTAATTTTCGCAATAAGATCTTCAATGTTCAAAATAGTTATGGAATTTATCAAAGCATTTTGATTTTCCTTATAAATCAACACTCTTATTATTTTCTCTCATTACTTTGCTTATATAACATTACTGTTACTTATCTTGATGAACCAATGACTGTGACATGCAATGAGACAACACAACAAACCGACATGGATTCAGAGGAAGATGACATACTGGAAGAGGTTGTTAAGGAAGTTGAGAATTTTGAAAAAAGACCTAAGTCCAACCTAGACAAGATTGAGATTGTTAACCTGGGAGATGCAAAAAATGTCAAAGAAATGCGAATCAGCGTTCACTTATCACCGTCAGAAAGGGAAGAGTACATAGAATTTCTAAGAGAATATGAGGACATATTTGCTTGGTCGTACAATGACCTGATTAGTCTGAGTACATCTATTGTGGCACACAAACTGCCAACTTATCCGACTTGTTCTCCGGTAAAGCAGAAGCTCAGAAAGTTCAAACTTGATATGAGCTTGAAAATCAAGGAAGAAGTCACCAAGCAGGTCAAAGCTAAGGTTCTCAGAGTAGTAGAATACCCGACATGGTTAGTTAATATCGTTCCAGTACCAAAGAAGGATGGGAAGGTTAGAGTCTATGTCGACTACCGGGATCTCAACTGGGTCAGTCCGAAAGATGACTTCCCTTTACAAAACATACACATCCTGATCGATAATTGTGCCAAGCATGAGTTGCAATTATTTGTGGATTGTTTCGCCGGTTATCATCAGATCTGGATGGATGAGGAAGATGCTGAGAAAATAGCTTTCATTACGCCGTGGGGAATGTACTACTTCAAGATGATGTCATTTGGGTTAAAGAATGCAGGGGAACCCTACATGAGGGCTATGACTACCATTTTTTATGATATGATACATCAGGAGATCAAGGTGTACGTAGACGATGTTATCATTAAGTCCAAGAAGGCCACAGATCACATGGAAGATTTGAGGAAGTTTTTCAATAGATTGTGAAGGTACAAACTGAAACTGAATCCCTCAAAGTGTGCATTTGGGGTTCCCGTCGGAAAATTGCTTGGGTTTATTGTGAGACACCAACGAATAAAGCTGGATCCATCAAAGGTCAAAGCTATTCAAGAACTACCACTGCCAAAGAACAAGAAGGACGTGATGAGTTTCTTGGGGAGACTCAACTACATCAGCCGGTTCATAACACAATCTACAGTTATCTGTGAGCCAATCTTTAAGATGTTAAAGAAGGACGCCGCTACTAAATGGATGGATGAATGCCAGAAAGCTTTTGACAGGATCAAGGAATACCTGTCAACACCACCAGTCTTAGTTCCTCCTAAGCTAGGTAGACCTTTGCTACACTACATCGCAGTATTAGATGGTGCCTTCGGTTGCGTCCTGGGGCAGCATGATGAAACGGGAAGGAAAGAGCAGGCCATTTACTATCCCAGCAAGAAATTCACTTCGTACGAGGCCCGATATTCTCTATTAGAATACACATGCTGTGCTCTGACTTGGGTGGCCTAGAAGCTGAGACATTACTTCTGTGCCTACTCTACATATCTTATATCAAGGATGGAACCTTTGAACTACATTTTTCAGAAGCCCATGCCCACCGACAAGCTAGCCAAGTGACAAATCCTGTTGAGTGAATTTGACATTGTCTACATAACTTAGAAGGCAATCAAGGGACAGGCACTAGCAGATCACCTTGCCGAAAACCCCGTGGATGGAGAATACGAACCCCTGAAGACGTATTTTCCTGATGAAGAGGTATCATTCATAGGAGAAGACATTGTGGAATCCTATGATGGCTGGAGAATGTTTTTTCGACGGAGCAGCAAATTTCAAAGGAGTCGGTATAGGAGCAGTCCTAGTATCAAAAACCGATCAGCATTATCCGGTGTCTGCCAAACTCAGGTTCCCGTGTACCAACAACATGGCCGAGTACGAAACTGGCATCTTAAGGCTCAAGATGGCTATTGACATGAACATACAAGAGCTGCTAGTAATCAAGAATTCAGACCTACTCATACATCAGGTCCGAGAAGAATGGGCAACCAAGAACTCTAAGATCCTCCCGTATCTGCATCACATATAGGACTGAGAAAGAGGTTTACAAAGAAGGAATTCCAATACGTTCCCAGGATTCAGAATGAGTTCGCCGATGCATTGGCTACCTATCATCCATGATACAACATCCGGATAAAAACTTCACTGATCCCATTCCAGTAAAGATACATGATCATCCAGCTTATTATGCCCATGTTGAAGAAGAAGCAAACTGAAAGCCTTGGTTTCATGATATCAAGGAGTATTTAGCCAAGGGAGAATACCCAGAGCTTGCCAATCATACTCAGAAGCGCACACTTCAAAGGTTGTCTAACAATTTCTTTCACGACAGAGGAATCATGTATAGGAGTACTCCGGATTTGGGATTATTAAGGTGTGTTGACGCAAAAGAAGCATCTAAGCTGCTAGAAGAAATCCATGCTGGGACCTACGGTCTACATATAAACGGTTTTGTCTTAGCCAAGAAGATACTCTGGGCTAGTTACTTTTGGATGACTATGGAAATGGACTGCATCCAGTATGTCTGGAAGTACATGCAGACATGATAAAGGTACCTCCAAATGAGCATAATGCAACAAGCTCACCATGGCCGTTCGCCGCTTAGGGAATAGATGTTATTGGACCAATCGAGCTGGATGATTCCAACGGGCATAGGTTCATCCTAGTAGCAATCGACTATTTCACCAAATGGGTCGAGGCAGCATCTTACAGAGCAGTGACTAAGAAATTTGTGGCAGACTTTGTCCGCGACCGTATCGTCTGTCGGTTCGGGATTCCAAAATAGATCATTACTGACAATGGCTCCAACCTCAACAGTGACTTGATGAAAGCTATGTGTGAAACCTTCAAGATCAAACACAAGATTTCCACAGCCTACAGGACTTCGATGAATGGAGCTGTAGAAGTCGCCAACAAAAACATCAAGGAGATATTGAGAAAAATGATAGAGAAGCATAAACAATGGCACAAAAAGCTATCGTTTGCTCTATTGGGGTATCGCACCACTGTTCGCACATCAACTGGGGCAACCCCCTACATGCTGGTTTATGGTACAGAAGTCGTCATTCCCGCCGAAGTAGAAATTCCTTTCTTAAGAATCATACATGAAGCTGAGCTCGGCGATGCAGAATAGGTGAAGAGTCGTTACGAGCAACAAGCTCTTATAGATGGAAAAAGAATGAATGCAGTTTGCCACGGTCAGATTTATTAGAACAGAATGCCCAGAGCGTTCAACAAGAGACTCAAGCCGAGACAGTTCACATCGGGGCAGCTGGTGTTAAACAAAATTTTCCCGCATCAAGATAAAGCCAAAGGGGAATTCTCTCCCAACTAGCAAGGTCCATACATGGTTCACCAAGTTCTGGCAGGAGGAGCCCTTATACTTGTAGAAATGGACGGAGAAGTTTGGCCAAAACCAATCAATTCAGATGCATTCAAGCGCTACTACGTGTAATCTTATGCTCTCCTATATGATGTAATTTCAACTACGTCTGACCTAATTCCCGTTTAAGATGGGATACCTAGGCAGCCTTATGGGTTCGGTCACAATCCAATAAAATTTCATTTTCCCCACAATTGAAAACTGGAGCAGAATTTTGAGGAGAACCCTCAAAATTCCGAAGTAATTTCAGCCAGTCATCGCAAACAGCCATCGAAAGCATCAACCCGTTAAACTGGGGCAGAATTTTTAGGAGGACCCTTAAAATTCCGTAACAATAGAAGTTATAATATCTTGAGCCACGTCACAGTCGTTGGTTCATCTAAAAGCTATTTCTTAAATATATACTTATATCATATTTTACAAATTCATGCATGTTTATTATTGAAACCTCTTTGTTCAGCAACGCTACCCTAATGATACATACCGTATCACCAGATCAAAGCCGAACAGGTCAAGCAAGGCCAGCAAGGATACGAACTAACCTCCCCTCTACAAAACTTACGATTTTTCTTTGGATGCAGACACTTGGATTGTGAAAGCATCTGACATACTACACACCCACGAAATGAACATTGTTCATGAATACAACCCTCAGGATTATTGCACTTACCGGTATTTACTATCCGAGCATGCCAATTATATCCCCTATAGCACAATGTCCCCAGCAATCATGACATCACAACCTGCTATCAGCTAAGAAACTCTATTACCATTTGCCATTTTATTTTTATTTCTGCATTGCATAAGGCTACCATTCTGCCTTCCGAGACTAAACATTATCTCCATCTGCATTTTATGCATTGCATAAGGCTACCATTCTGCCTTCCGAGATTAAACACTGTCTCCATCTAAATTTTCTGCATTGCATAAGGCTACTATTCTGCCTTCAGAGACTAAACACTGTCTCCATCTACATCTGCATGGCTAAAATATTGCCACTTCATTTACATTTGCATGGTTGAAATATCACCACCTATCGCATATCATGGGCTAAAATATCTCCAAATACTGCATTTTATGGGCTGAAAGATCGCCTCTTTATTTTACATTCTGCATGGCTAAAAGATCGCCGCTTTATTTACGCTTGCATGGCTGAAAGACCGCCACTTTATTTACGCTTGCTTGGCTGAAAGATCACCACTTTATTTACATTAGCATGGCTGAAAGATCGCCACCTATCGCATGTCATGGGCTGAAATATTGCCAAATACTGCATTTCATGGGCTGAAAGATCGTCAAATTATCTGAGGGCATCATTGTTCGGAGGCACAATTTACATAGCTCGATAACACCATGTCATGGCCTGAGGATCCCTTTAATCTTTTGCATATCATTATTCAAAGGCATCATGGTTTGGGTCATCATTCTCATAGCCTGAGAGCATCATTTCATCGCCTGCGAATCCTTTTTCATCATACGCTTCATGGCCCAGGACGTCATGGTCTGAGGACGTCATCCTAACCGTCCAAAGACAACATCATGGTCCAACGGGTACTTGCATCACGTTAAAATTTTTGCAAAATATATGCTTGTATTGCTAATTTTCAGGTAAATCAGCGAGCAACGGCCATCTCGACAGGAGAAATTCCGCTCTAGTTCCCACAACCGCATCAGACTTTAACCGTTCAACTCGTCCTAAATATTGCATCCGTTCTTGAAAATCTCCAACGGCATACTCCATTGGCATATCCTGAACTACATATAGCATGATTCCTGTAAGACCAGGGATATGTAGGCAGCTCAGAAGCCAGAGCACAGACAAACCTTTTCAAACCATTTCGTTCGGTCAAAATTGGCCATCATATCTTTACCCGACAACTCTTCCATCCTTCCCGGGTAAAGAGGGGCAGTTGTTGATATCCAATTTTTCCCTATATATTTTTAACATTCAAAATACTTTCAAAATAGCATTTATATGCATATATAAGTATGTTCTAAGGTTTTATTATTTTTCTCAATTTTTAAAGATTTTTTAAATCAATTTATTCCCCTATTTTATCAACAAAAAAAAACAATAATTGTCCCCAAAATTATCATTTTGGTGATTCATTTATTGTATTCTCACATTTATACTAAAAAAATATAGCTAACACAATTTTTTCATATTTTTTACAAATTCATTTAGTATTTTTACAGCTAAATTGTGTATAATTGTAATATAGCCTATTTTAAGATTTAATTATGTTTATAATTATAAATTTAACACCAGTATTCTTAATGTAATAATTATGTATTGTTAATCATTTTAGTGCCTTTAATTTACTTCCAGAAATTATTTACTATTTTTTATAAAATAAATAAAGAAAAATGGCTATTTAACTGTTAGCCCACCTGCATTTCAATTTTAGCCAGATTTTGATACCCAATTAAACCCAGTTTCAAATCCAATTACCCAACCCAACTACCTAATATACCCAACCTACGACCCTTCTACATAACCCGCCTGAATTCACACCTTTTAATTTTTCCTTTTTTAATTACCCATTACCCCCTAACCCTAGCCATTTTGCATCCCCAGGTGCTATTTCTCTCAATCTCTCTCAGAAACCCTAGCCACCTCCTTCAACTTTCGCCCTAAAACCACCGGAATCCATGGCTTCCAAGGCCATGGAAGTCCTATACTGGCCTCTTATAGCTCCTGCACGCCTGGTTACTGAAGTTTCAAGGCCTGACCACGAAGAAGCTTGGCCCAGGCCTTGTTTGATTCGAGTTTTATGGTCGTCTTCGACCTTGCTCCAGCCAGCCATGGTCATTCGAGCCTGATCTTGACTTCTCCGGCTTGGCTTAATGACTTTTCCAAGCCTTTCTCACTACATAGGTTCTTCTGAAATTGTAACCCTTCGAGGTTTTTTTTTATTCTTTTTAGATTCGTTGTATATCTGTGTTTTCTCTGAGCTTTTAAACATTTTTCTCAAAGTTCTTTCAAAACTATACCTTCTGAGCCTTCATCTTTTTTTGATTTAGGATTTCGTTAAGTTATCCTTTAAAGTTTCTCGGATCTTCAGCATGTTCTACTATTTCTTATGTGTTTCTTATACTGTATTTCTTATGTTATTCCTTCTACTGCATTTCTTATGTGTTTCTTCTACTATGTTTCATCTATTATGTTTCTTTATGTGTTCTTCTATTATGTTACTGTATTTCTTATGTTGTTTCTTCTACTTTGATTCTTATGTATTTCTTCTACTGAAAGATGCATGTTAATAGTCCCAGTTTCTTTCTGAGATTTCTGAAGTTATTTCGTTAATATTTTTGCCTTGATTACTTTTCCTTTCATCTCTACACTCGATTGATGGCAAAAACCCTAAAATTTGGGGTTTTATTCGAATATTGAGACTATTTTCTTGTTATTCATCTCTGAACTTGTTTGATTTAAAAACCCTAACTTTTTTGGACCTATTCAATTTTTTGAAGTTATTTCATCTACTGCTCGACTGAGTGCCGAAATCTTTGTTTCAACCTTGTTTCTTTGTATGATTCTAATTCCCTGCTACATGATTCTAAGGTTTTTCTATTGGACCCTTTGTATGCTATTTAATACTGTCTCTCTTCTCCATTGTTGAGTTACCATGTGACTACCATTTTCCTATAGTCTACTACTGACTGATTTTGCAATTGCATGGCACTTTTCTTTATCTTAAATTCAGCATGTCATGCTTAACGTTTATGCACTCTTTATAGTTTAAATTTCCCTCTCAAAATAACCCCTGATTGTGGACTGATTTCAAATCTTTCTGTAATTCTGATTGCACTCTCGTGATTGATTCTTTCCTTATTTTATTGATTTCCCTTGTTTCTTGGACTTGTTCGAATATTTTCCTTTGAATTTCCGACCCCTAACTTTTCTACTTAAGTTGATTTGATCACCTTACCTTGATTACATTGGTATTGGATTCTTACAAACCTTTCCTTGATTAAAGTCTGATGAACCTAGCCTCTTTACCTGTTGTGTACTCATACTATGCTAGAAATATTTCCTTATTGGTCATATTCAGCCCTATGCAATTTCTTTCTGTGCGCGGTAAAAATCAGAAGGCTTGATTTTCGCTATCAAGGAAATTTGGGAAGCCTCCCTCGAGATCTCGAGGGTGGAAGACTACGATCGATTTCACGACCTACGGGCTCATCAAGGTTCGAATCAAAAGAAGCGGGGCTCGAGGCTAGGGTAAGAGAAGATGACTCCGGGGCGCATGGCTACACCTTACAGGGCCGGTCTATCTGTGACCTACTGAGATGACGTGCGATAGGTCGTCCTATCTTCCTACTTTTGTAAGTGATATGTACGTATTTTATTGAGTTCACTCTCATATATAAAGGGGACTCACCCCACCTTGTAACGGACTGGTGTTGCTCCCACTTCTCTAATATGCAATAATATCTCTCTCTCTCTTTCTCATAAGCTATCTGTGTTCTCCGACCTCGAGGTCGCCTTAGCATTTTTATTGTTCTTCATCATTTAGTTCAATATTGACAGTGTAAAGCTTTTTATATTCATACTTATCTGTTATCCCTCTCTCGTTTACCCTCTATTGGCCCGCAGTAGGTTCGAAGCCTTGCCCCGAGGTATCTACTGGCTTGCTCCGAGCCCGGAAACGTCCCCTACTGGTTTGGCTATCGTCCGTCTAGCTCGACCTTTACTGTTTTACTCCATGCTTAACAATAACCATCCTTCCAAACTAGCTTAGGAAAAGATCGAGTATTTTTAGAGCCCCATTTACAAATTTAATTGTTGTTACCATTTTCACGGTAAACAGTTTGGCGCTCACCGTGGGGCTAAAAATAATAGTGATTATTTTCTTGCTAGTTTCATCACTTAAATGAACGATACCTTTCACACCTTTTCTTGCCAAGACCTTTCAATTTCAGGTTAATGATGAACTCGACGAGAGGAATCGAGGACGATAAACCCGAAAATCGCAAAGAAGACAGTATGGCCATCCTAATGGCTGGCGCGACACCGCAGGACCCCGATAATACATCTAGATTGGCCCAAGTGGATATGGATTCATATGTTTCACAGCAGGGTAACGAAGTCTTGCACTTTGACGGCAGCACGTGATGCGCTAACCAATAGGAAACCCAAAAAATTCGGGCTCGGGAAGAACGGGAAGTTAACCTTCGTATTATTTTTGAAATGTTATAGGAACAGCAGTTGGCTATCTCTCAGCTACATAACCGCCCGGAGACTCTTAGCGTGGTAGCACCCAAAATATCTGCTCACTTCGAGCCAGTACCCGAGGTATCGGGCGACGACGAGCCAACGACCTATCCTATAACGGTAAGGGTGCTGGAAGACATTATCGAAAGGATCGACTCACGCTCGCGGAGACTCCTACAGCAACTATTTCCCGGAGATACGATCCCAGGACCCATTCTGCTGAAGTCAGAAACAACTAGACTCCTTGGGAATGACGGAACCTCAAGTCCTCACAGGTACATCACCACTCGCGCACGCCCATTCGGGAATGACGGCATCCACAATGGAGAGCTCGGGCCCATATCGATGAGGAGATTCAAAGAAATTCCCCCAAAAAAGACCACGACGCGGCATCATTGTTCGACATCAGATCTTGGGGACCTACTCACCATACTAACACGATCCGTGGAAGCACACGCCAACGCCATCAAAGCAATGCCAAAAGGGCTCAATGCACCTAAGGCCGAGAAAAGAAGAAGAAATAAAATATCACGGGAAACTGCGCCTCGCTATCCGACAAGACATACGAAACCGGTATCGGTCCTGAATAGTAGGATGGCACGGGCCTTCGCCCAAATCCCGAACAAAACATACTTGGTGACTCTGGAGCAATTCGAGCGAAGCGTGGTCGAATATCCGGTCGAGACTTGGTCATACACCAGCGACCAACATCGGACCCGAGTCAGAGCCATGGATAACCATTGAGAAACCCTCACTGGATCGGCATATCCAGGGAGATCCCCTGTGGAGAAGCTAACACCGAACAAATGGAGCCATCATCTACATGGCATGAATGGAAAAAATAATCCGAGGTACGACGCATCTCACAAAAACGGGGCGGTAGCCCAAAGATGATACCCCCGAGGAACCTCCAAGGGTACCAGATTCAACAAGACGCAACCGGCTAAGAAACATCGTCCGATACAGCTCGACTTCAACGATGCGGTTCCAAGCATAATAGTCGTCGTAAGTCAAATCAGGAACTTTGAGTGGCTCGGACATATTCAACCAAAATTCCTCCAAGGAAACTGTGGCCCACCACAAGAGTCACAAAATGCTCGGATCTACGGACCCAAGAGAGCAACAACTATGCCATCCAACAAAGTCAACCACAAAGCATCACCCGGCAAGCGAACCCGGGTCTAGCTCAATGGACAAGGGGAAACCAAACAAAGAAGAGTCGGCAAGCTGCAGCATATCGTCACAACCGTTAAAGGATGGTGGCACCCCGCCAAGATCCAAAGAATGTAAAATGCAAGTGCGTCGCCAGGAAGGGACGGTCTCGGGGAGTATTCCCCAAGGACACCCTCTCGCTTGAGGAAAAAGGACATCGAGACTCCACCTCGTCATTGCCTCAGCATATTGGTAATCCCTTCTTTCGATTCGAGCTCGTTTTTAAATAAAACAAGCATTAATGATTACAGGTATATTAGCTAAAATTGTACCAACAATGGCGAGCCAAAGCCAGTAGGACAGTCCGGACCAATGCCACCCTCGTGCCGAACCGCTAATGTGTGCCCAGTGGCGGCTGCCACAACATCCAAATTGCCCTCCCTATACAGACAGCCCGAGCCCAGAACATTACATCGGGCGACGCAGGGTGCAGATGCTCTAAAAAGACAACAGCGAGTACGTCGATGCAATTCCAGCACTATTCTTCCATGGTCGTGGATCCCAGGGCAGGCGCAGAGCCAAAGCATCTGACTACAAGCGACGGAAGGAGATTCCTCGCCTTATGCCCATAACCGACGTTGCCCTCAAATGAGGTCAAAGGGTAAGAGCACTCGCATCTTCGTCCTGGCCTGGCCGGACAAATAATGCGACTGCCGAAGGGCATACACCGAGAAACACAACGTCCTTTTACCATTTCCCATTTTCCTCTTCTTGTTGTTAATTTGTACGCAGGTAGGCAACCAAGACATTCAGTAGTTCTAGATCCCGCTTGAGGATCCGTGGCCGCCATGGGGCCGCCGGACATTCATTCCTTGATTGTGTTTTCTATCAAGAAGAGAATTCCACCAACAAGATTATTAGCGGGACTACACGTCCCTTGGGAAGGGACCCTACAAGCCCATAACCTCTCTCTCTATTTTCCCATATGGGACCATACTAGTGCATCGGATAATCAGGGGAGTCATACACATGTAGACCAGGCTCACGGCAACGGAACAACATGTATTTGCAACTTATATTTTTGCCGAGCAATAGAGAATATTTTCTAATCATTCAACGCCTCAAAGAAAATTATTTCGGTTTTATCCTCAGCAAAAAACTTCTACATCTAATACATCCCGAAATGCTCGGAGACAATCAATTTGGCATCCTCGTGACCCAAGGGTCGGGGTTCTGGGCTCACAAAGTCCTCGTAATAGGGCCTCAAGATCACAAAAGGCGGTATTCAATCCTAGAATGATCTGATATATTCGGAGACTCACCATGAGCAATTCGAAAACACGACCCAAGGGTCGGAACTTCGGGCTCACCAAGCCCCCAAAGAAATAGTTCCGAGCTCACGAGAAGTTGTCTTCAAGCAAACTCACGGGCTCGAAGACTGTCGCTAATCGCCACGCACTAGAAAATCTGAAATTGTAAGATCCTAACGGGCAGCATCATCAAAACCATATCCATTCTCCATAACCTATAAGACCTCAACAGGCATGGCAAACTGTAAGACCTCAACAGGCATGGCAAACTGTAAGACCTCAATATGTATGGCAAACTGTAAGACCTTAACAGGCATGACAAACTGTAAGAACTCAACAGGCATGAAAAATCTCGCAGTTTTAGGCTATATGTCGCATTTGTAAGAATCCCTAAAGGGAATACCCTCGATGTGGATACCTAAAACTGGTTCTCGGGATCAAAAATGACCACGGCCAAATGCACACGACTACGATCGAAATGGCTGTAACAGATCAAAAAATGCAACTCGGGGATGCCCGACTATTACTAAAACATCCTCCAAATCTACTTCGGAAAGAACCGATTAAAAATAGTCTTCCCTTAACAGGCAAAAGAAACGAGTCCCGACCATGTCGGCTCCAAAATTGCAAAAATGCCGATCTACTTGACCTACGAGCTACGAACCTTCCAAGATGCTCGAAACATCGCCTACTACGACTTGAAATTGAGGTTCTTTTAGAACCGACGATGGTTCAAGCAAAAAAAATCAATAAGACCTTAACGAGAGGAAACATAGCCTACGGGCCACTGTCGCTGGCTAAGCAAAGCCTACGGGCCTCACACCAAAAGGTCTCTATGACCATCAACTCGAAAATTGACAACTTGAGGATTAAAGTGAGCTCGAATGGTATCCCGATTTGGAGACCGTATCCAAAATAGTTAAACTAAAAAAAGCCTATGGGCCTCATATTGAAAGGTCTCCCCAACCAAACAGCATAAGTGTCATCAGTCTCTGGCTAAATCAAGCCTCCGGGCCTCATGTCAAAAGGTCTTTACGACCAAATGACGTAAGTGCCACCATCGCTGGCCAAAAACACAAACGAAATTAAAGGGTCAATTACGGCTCTAGTCGCAACGCGACTCAGAGATCCTATTGGACCCAAAAATTATAATAATCCCGAGGTCATGACGTCGATGCCATTACCTCCAGCCGGAACATCCGAGAAGATTAAAAGGGTCAATTACAGCTCGAATCGCAATGCGACTAGGAGATTAGACCCGGAAGATCACCAAACGTCCAAGGGCATAGAATGGGAATCATTATCACTAGCCCAAATGGGCTCAAGGGTAAAATAAGCTCGAGTCAGGATCTCTACTCTGAGACCAAACCCAAAACTCGAGCCTAAAGGCTACTGCAGGATCGAATCGGTCCGATGGGAAAAACTCCGGTGACGAGAAATGCAAAAATTACAAATTGAAGCCCCCCCCTTTCTTATTAATTATATATCAATATATCGGTTACAAGGCACAACCTCAGTCCATATCATATGATGGGATCTATATATGTGTATACACGGCAAAGGATGCGGGGGATGTTCGCCCCCCTCCTTTTTTATTTTCCTTTTCGTAGTTATAGACCCTCGGCCTCCTCCTCATCATCAGATATCAGAAACTTGGCATTAAACTCTGCTCTCTCGGCATGTTTGATCTCTTCTGAGAGATCAAAACCTCGAGCGTGAATCTCGTCAAGGGTCTTCCTCCGGGATTTACACCTCTCATACTCCCTTATATTGCTTACACGATCAAGTACCTTCTTCAACTCATCCCTAGCAACGGTGGTGCTTTTTGAATAAGAAGCAATCTTTTGCCCCGATCTGGTGCTATTTATTATGACCTCAGCCTGGGCGTCCGCAACATCGATCTTTACCCTCGACAGCTCAGATGAGATCCTCACAATCATCTTCACCCTAGAGAAATCATCCACGTGAGCAGCCTGAAGTTGCACCTCAAAATCGGACGTCGCAGCCATAGCTCTTTATTTAGCACCCAAATGAGTGCTAAGGCATGCCCGCAGCTCAGCAGGTTCGTAGTTGGCAGCAGCAACCTTTCCCCAGAGTAGCTCCAGCTCATCCCTTTACCTTTCAACTAAAATGGCAGCATTTCAAAGACTGGCAAAGAAAGAAAAAGAGATGTAAAGGAAATGTGAGCCAACAAAGCGGAATACCTGCTTCTCCAAGAGGACCTCCCGGGCACGGCTTCGGTCTGCCTCGCTCCTTAAAGAGGCAAGCTCATTTTCCTTTACAGTGCAGAGAAGCTGGAGGGATCTCCCCCTTTTTCGAGCTTTCTGCAGATGGGTCTCACGACGAAGCAGTTCGATTTTGAGCCTATCAAAAGCCTGAAAAGAAGCCAAGTGCATGAAGAAAAAGGAAACCACCGGGCCGGAAAATCTTTACTACGATCAAGAACTCACTGCGATACCAGCACGATGAGCCTCGCCAAGGGCCAAAGCTACGTCCAATAAAACTTCGGTCCCGGAAGCTGGCCGACCAATCGAATTGTTTCCTTTCAGCTTTTGCGGAGAAGGTGCCTTGCCAAAAGCCTCCACACGCCACAGGACATCTTTCCTTTTGCCAGCACTTTTCACTTTTGAACCGGCGATCTCGCCTCAAACGAACTCCCGAAACCTGCAGTAGGGAAGCTGAGCAGATCAGCGAAGGGGAGGCCACCCCCGAAAAGGAAAAGAGAAGAGTGGGATGGTAACGTCAGGCACCTACCATGATAATTTACCTCCCACCTCCCTTTTGAAAGATCTCGCCACCGACACCTGTCATAAGTCCAGCATGCTACTAATTAGCGAGACCATTCGACTAAGTCCGGAACCTCATCAGCCAACCAACGAGCTGCTACAAACAAAATATGAGAAGAAATCACCGTAAGTCTTACCTCGAGTAAAGGAAAGAATAAACAGCTCAAACAGGGAGCTTACGTATGGAACTCCATTTCTCAAGGAACGGCAAGAACTCCCCTAGGATAATGTTGGTCGTCCGGACTCGGACAAACTGGCTCATCTATCTGTGGTCTTCATCCTCTTGGCCGCCGATCATAGGAGCTCGAGTAGACCGCCATTGGAGAGAAACCAGGCCTCGAAAGCGCAATGGTTGGTACAGCCTTATGAGGTTACTAAGAGTGAAATCTATCCCGCCTTGTTGGCAAAATATCTCATCGACCGTACTATGTTCTAGAAGAAAGAATGAACCTGCGCTAGCGTTACCTGATACCTTCTACAAAAATCGAGCGCGACTCAGTCTGCAGAACCTGGCTCGAGAACGATAATGTACACACTCAAGAAGCCTTTGATGCACGTCGTGATGTTCTCCTCGGGGGAAGGGGCCTGTAGGACCACGCCTTCCCCCCATCAACATTCTTGATCTCCTCGAGTTCCTCCTCTATAACTGAAGAGGTAATCCTCGACACATTCCCCCGGTGACCCGGAATATTAGGAGGTTTTCCCAGTGTAGCAATGCCCCTCAAAGATGTATACTCCGGGCACTACTCCCCGATGTTGGAGAAGGGCCACTATTACCAGCCAAAGGCAGAATGCAAGAAGAAGTACCCTTCTCTTGAATATCAGACATCGAAGCAGCAACCATGACCATAATAGAGTGATAGGGAGAGGGAGAATATCGAAGCAGAAATCGCCTAATCCAAAGAATGAGCCTATCGAATAAGAAAATACGGTAATCGTCGCTTGAGGGAGTAATAGACGAATATATAAGGGCCAGGCAATGATCGACCAGATTGCCCAAATAGGCCAATTAATTCTGGTCGCGTTAACATCACACTCCCCTTGGGGAGTGCAATGACGGAATTACTCCAGACTCCCACGTGTCTTGTGAAAGCAGGAGGGGGGCGCCGAGGAATCTCCGATGCCTGTCCCCCGAGCTCACAACCCAACCTCAGCTACAAAGTACAAAAGAGCTCTGAGGACCCGATACCCAGTACTCTAAAGCAAGAAGAACTACCGAAATAAGGGCTCCTCCTCTATTAACAGAACAAGTTATACATCTTTCCAATATTCGGAAGAGAAAGCAAGGGAAAAAAAAAGGGGAAGGATGGCTCAGAGACTACTCCTCGCAGCTATATTCTTCGCCCTCGTGGTAATAATTAGACGTTCCAGTTCCTCCTCCATCTCATGGGCCTTGTTTAGATCAGCGGATGGCTCGAAACCTCGGGCCTTGAGTTCTTCTAGAACCTCCCTCCTTCCTTTCGCGTTGGTATGATCAATAGCACAGACCAGTTTTTGCTCGGCCTCCAGGGAAATGTCGCGGGCCATCGCATGTGACGTGGCTGTGTCTGACTTGTAAGCATCAGCATCTCGTTCCACGCCAAGCTTAGCCTCGGTGAAAGCATCGATCTCCTTGCGGGCGCTCTAAAGAAGGATCAATGATGACGACAAATCCCCTGTTGCATTCTTATTCTGCTCCTTCAGTTCGGAAACCTCCGTTTCCAACTAAGCGATCCTCGAGTTTCTCTGGTCAACCTTCGTCACAAAGCAAGGCGATGAGTATGTAAGCACAAAACACTCATGTGGAGGCCAAGCGAAGGCACAGATATGAAAGGAAGAAGAAAAGTACCTATGTAGTAAGAGAGACCTTCTCCTGGAGCGCCGCCTCTAAAGCAGCTTGAAGCTCTTTCACCTCCTCACCTCCCCGAATGCCTCGAGACTCAGAATCTTGCAATCTCGAAGCAATGGCATCACGTTCTTTCTCTTGATGCACTACTTCCTCACGAAGTTGTAATACGAACGATCATGTATCTTTTTGCACTACAGCACGATAAGTAAATCGAGAGAAGCGACAAATAAACGCCCAAGGGCAAAGGGAAACGATCAAAGAAAAGTGTTCACCTGCCGCATGGACTTCTCCGTTGCATCAAAGGCGTCAGTTATGTCAAGATCAACCCCGTCGGGTATGTTATCCAGTATTTTGGCAAAAGTGCCTTCCTCTCCGAAGGAGGTTTTAGCCGTGGCACCAACCATCCTCCCGACGTCTCTTAATTCTCCTGACAAAATTGAACACTTTTGGATGAAGTCGTTCGGGTTATCAACCCTGTCGAACAGCAGCCCACGCCCCAAGAAGGCTCCCAACTTTGCTCCATCCGAGTCCATAGCTCTGCTGGTGGAAGCCCCTTCAAATCTAGCTGAGCGATTTGAAACCAAACCGGCGTCCTCACCAACAACTTTTGGCTCCTTGGCCTTGCTGGCCCTAGCCGTTGCGGACTCAGCAGCCTCCGACTGGGGCACTTACGAACCCCCCTTGCTGGGCCTCGATCTCCTTTTCAGTGGGTTACTGCCATTACCTTCTTCCTCACCTACGCGGAGATTTGGGTAGGAGCTCGGGACAGCAGCCTTGTCAGATCGAGCAGTGGCCATTCGTGACTTCCTTTTCCTACCCGTGTAGACTCCCAAGGCCTCCTTTTCGCTACCAGGGGTGCCCTCCTCGATATCTTTTCCCCAAGTCCTACATCAACGTGATTATGAAGCACAAAGGGAATATAAAGTACAAGATACATGCCAAAAAGAAAACCTACCATGGTTCTTGGCCACCCAGTGCCTGTCAGCCACAAGGGCCCAAGGTCGAAGATGATACGGGAACCATCTGTCCAAGCACTCTGTCCACCTCACCAAATTTGGAACTTCCTCAGGATGCCAAGGAGAAGATGGAAGAAAGTTGCCAAGAGGTTATTACAACGTTCGAAAAGGGGTTGAGAAATGCTCAAAGAAAAGATACACTTACGCTGAAAGTTCCACCGTTTGGGAAAAGGCTTCCATTGGACCGGGATAATGTCCGAAGTGTGTACCCTTACAAACCTGTTCATCCACTCCCGATCCTTCCCCTCGTCGAATTTGAAAAGAAAGGTTTTGCAGACTGTTGCCGAAGCTTGATCAAGCCTCGGAATAGACGAGGGCGGTATAGTCTGATCAGATAATTGAGAGTGAGGACTTCACCCGCAATCTCCTCGGTAAAATGCCTGAGCATCAGCACAATCCTACAAAAGGATGGCGAGATCTAGCCAAGGGTCACTCGGTACCGAATGCAAAAGTCAAGGATCACCGGGTCAATGTCTAAGGGTAGAGTGTTCACTGTCTCGCCGGGACCCAGGGAAAACGAGTAGGTATATATGCAAAGAAAGCCTTCCCTGAAACTGGTAGTATCTTCGTCAGAGGCAGGAATTCCCACTGTCACTGCTTCATTCCATTGGCAGTCAGTCTTTACTTTTTTGATATTGGCTATGACACTAATGTATCGAGATACATGCTCGCATCAGCTCAGTGTGGACGTGGGAGCCTCGACATCGAAATCCTTCGACGTATCAAGCTCGGAAGAATCCACTACTCCAAGGGAGGTGCCGGCCTATCAACCCCCCTGGCCAACTAGGACGATGATGCAGTATCATTCCATCGGGGAACCGTCCTAGAAGTCCTGGCCATAAATAAAGAGGGAATTCTTCCGAAAATAAAAAGAAAAGAAGGATGAAAATATATTAAATAAGATAGGATTCCGATTCACAAGCCTAGAGGAAGGGCAACGATGAACTGCATCTGATGATCGGGTCGTTTTATAGGGTCCAATTGGTGAAGCGGAAGGGACGAGCCTGCAATAGTTCATAGACTCCTCGATCGTCGCATAATAACGGCATCCCTGCACTATTTTTAGGGATATGTCATTTAATGCTCTTACAGGAATGACATCATGGAAAATATGACTTCGGAACCACGAGGCTACAGTTCGATATCTTTTCCCATCACTTCGTCACGAGAAATGCGGAGACTATCTGTGCACGACAAAAATCAGAAGGCTTGATTTTTGCTATCAAGGCAATTTGGGAAGCCTCCCTCGAGACCTCGAGGGTGGAAGGCTACAACCGAGTTCTCGACCTCCGGGCTCATCAAGGTTCAAATCAAAAGAAGCGGGGCTCGAGGCTAGGGTAAGAGTAGATGACTCCGGAGCACATGGCTACACCTGACAGGGCTGGTCTATCCGTGACCTACTAAGATAATGTGCAATAGGCCGTCCTATCTTCCTACTTTTGTAAGTGATATATACATATTTTATTGAGTCCACTCTCCTATATAAAGGGGACTCACCCCACCTTGTAACAGACTGTTGTTGCTCCCACTTCTCCAATATGCAATAATATCTCCCTCTCTCTCTTTCTTTCTCCTAAGCTATCTGTGTTCTCCAACCTCGAGGTCGCCTTAGCATTTTTATTGTTCTTCATTATTTAGCTCGATATTGATGGTATAAAGCTTTGTATATTCATACTTATCTGCTATCCCTCTCCCGTTTACCATCGATAAATCTACCCTCGATAGGCCTGCGGTAGGTTCGAAGCCTGGCCTCGAGGTATCTACTGGCTTGCTCCGAGCCCGGGACCATCCGCTACTGGTTTGGCTATCGCCCGTCTAGATCGACATTTACTATTTTACTCCACGCTTAACACTAACCACCCTTTCAAACTAGCTCGAGAATAGATCGCGTATTTTTAGATCCCCATTTACAAATTTAATTGTTGTTACCATTTTCACGATAAACACTTTCCTTATTTAGCACTTGCATGCTACCGTTTGATTTAATTCCTTAATTAAAAGAAGTATTTGATATTGATCTGATTCTAATTGCACATATTTCCCTAATTATTTCTGAACTACAATCCTTACCTTATTTTCTGCATGTTTTCACACTATAAAGACCTGACTCTTTCATTGAAAAAGGACACGAACACTCATAGTTTTTCTGAACTTATACTCATACTTAAAAGTATTCTCTCTTATTACTTGTGGCATGTTTGCAAGTCCTGCTAGCTGCTTCTTTCTCTATTTGCTTTCTTTGAACTGGTATGTTCTAATTAAGATCCAGCATCACAACTATGTGTTTATTTAACACCTTTTTGCTCCTGGCTGCCTACTTATGTGTTTAGTTTAGTACTTGTTTAGCATTTTCCTTCTGCCTGTTCTGCATATTATGTATCCTAAGTATGTTTGACACTGATGGTTGTTTGAGGCATGACAGCATTAAAGTATTGTTGTTTATGACTCAAACTTGATCCCCTGGGATCATAACCTCATGTTATCATTGTATGTTGTATATTCTAGTTGGTTTTAGGAGCATAACAGCATTCCATATTGTTGTGCATGCCCAGAATCAATTAATGCCCAAGCACAAGGGCTCTCTACAACTAGTCCCAACCCCTGAATCCCTTTTGTGTGAAGTTGTTAATTCTGTAACTATTCCCAGCACCCTCTTTCCCTTTTGCTTTACTTCCCTAGTTCTTCAAGATCTGTTTCTGCACTTGCACTCTCTCTTAGTATTTAAGTTATGTCCCCCCCCCCCCCTTGTGAGCCTTGCCTTGGGACCCATTGAGCTCTCTCTGAACTTGGACACTTGAGGGATGGCCCTTCCACACTACACTTGTCCTCATTATGATAATACAATTTGGGTGTGAGCATTGCACGGAGTCCCATCGAGGCTCTTAGGGAACTTTGACACACTCAGATTGGAGAAAGGCTTTAGATCAGTGGTCTTTGAGTTGGTTTATCTCACATTTCAGATAGGAAGTCTGAATCAGGCTCTCCTTTGGTTGTACTTTTTTTTTTTACTTTTTTCTGATGTAATTTTTATTCATTTTGGATTGTAATAAGTTATAATAAACACTTGGGGATGGTTAGTAAAAAAGGGTGGGTAACTATGAATGCAAAGGGTAGATATAATGTCTATAGGTTTGTTGAATTCTACATATTCAAATGCATATAGAAATCATGCCTATAGGTCATTTTGAATCATGCATCTCCAACTTGCATATAGGAATCATGACAATAAGACTATTACATTCCTGCATATCCAACTTTCATATATAAACCATGTCTATAGGTGTTCTGAATTCTGCATATTCAAAATGCACATAGAAATCATGCCTATAGGTTCATTCTGAATTCTGCATATTCAACTTCATATAGAAATTATGCCTATAGGATTGTTCAATTATGCATGTTCAATTACATCTAGATATCATGCTCATAGGTCTTAAATAAATTTTGCAAGTTAGATACCATGTTTATAGGTTTAAAACCAGTCTTACGCATTTAGAAACTATGTCTACAAGGCTTCTGCATTTTTATACCATGTCTATAAAGTTTAAAATCAGCAACGCATAGAAAGCATGCCTATAGGAATTTCTAATTGAATCTGATTCACATCACTCAGTGTTAGATATAAAACCAGTAATAATGGTTACTATGAGTTGCAAAACTCCTAATCAACTCGTTTAAATCTGGCCTCCCTTTTAATGAACTGATTCCCTCACTTAGCAAGTTTAACAAGTATGCATTCAAAAAGTTTATTTCAAGCCTTACTATTTCATTGTTTTCTGAATCCAGTAGATACCATGCCTATAGGATCCTTGTCCAACATTTAGGCAAGCCTTAGGTTAAAAAAAATTATGAACTGAATCTGTTTCTATTAATTACAACCAGCAGGCAGGCCTAATTCGGGCTTCTTATCTGAATTATGTAATAAATCAGTATGCCCCAACCTTTAAGCTCTCTCATGTTTGGTATTTAATCAGACCTTAACCAGTATGTGAAAATCATGCTAATTATGTGCTTATCTGTTCAAGGAGGTGTAGTTGAGCCTCTATTTGCTTATATGCTTCCCCCCTAAATGTTCAATATGTGTTTTGTATGTCGCCTTAGATTTTTACCTTTTGAAACCTCGAATAAGCCCAACATCCCTCCCCTTTTATGATTAGTAGTCCTAAGTGCCTCCGGGACTGATAGGATTGGGACGGGTAATAGCATGCAATAAGTAATATAGACCATTCCGCGCTTTAATACCTTGACGGGGTAGGAAAGGTAGATATGGACATGATGACCACGCGATAATGCAACGTTTATCCCCTCATTGAGGAGTGATTACCGTACATTGTGTGGGGTGATCCATATTTTTAATAAGCCTAGGACCCCCTCTCCCTTTATTTCTTTACTTCTTTTAGCAATTTCATCTCTTTCTTTGTTTTTAAAAAAAATCAGCTTTTTGTTCCTTCCAACTTTGTTTATTTGTAAACCATTATGTGAAAATCCCCTCTTATGTGAAGCTTTATTTGTCTGCATGTTATTTGCACCTAAATTCTCAATAATAGTGTGGTCGGGAACCATACTAGTGGATTCTGATGGGTGCCTAACACCTTCCCTTAGAATAATTTCAAGCCCTTGCCATATCTCTGGTCACTCAAATCAAACCGTCTTGGTATCCTAATGCACCTTAATCATTAGGTGGTGGCTCTTCAAATCAAACACAATTCCCAAAAGGAATGAGTTGTCCTCCCAAATGTCATAAAACCGATTTTGCAAGAAAAAGAGGGCGCGACAACCGTCACCTTGAATGATCACTTCCTGGTGATTCCATTTGAATTTTACTGCCTGATGTAGCGTTGATGCTACAGCCCCAGCAGCATGAATCCATGGTCGTCCCAGTAGCAAGTTGTAAGACGCTAGTACATCTATCACCTAGAAATCAACCTCGAACCAGGTTGGTCCCATCTGTAAGCATAGAATAATCTTACCAATGGTGGACCTCTGAGAACCATCGAAGGCTTTCACATTGATTTCTCTATCCTTTATCTCATGCAGCCCTTTACCCAACTTCTTGACTGTTACCAGCGGACAAATGTTAAGATTGGAACCTCCATCGATCAGGATTCTAGTGATGAAATAATCTTCGCATTGCATGGTGATGGGTAGTGCTTTGTTATGACCTAGCCTTTCAAGTGGCAGCTCATCCTCATAAAAAGTGATCTTATGGCTTTCCAGCACTTGTCCTACCATATTAGCCATTTCCCCAATAGTGATGTTACTTGTTACGTACGCTTCACTCAGCACCTTTGACAGATAATTCTTGTGTGTCTTGGAATTTTGCAACAAAGAGAGAATGGATATTTGTGATGGCGTCTTGTTTAACTGGTTGATGACCGAATATTCCCTAGCCTGTATTTTCCTCCAAAGATCATCCGGACCTGTCTCAATGAGGGGTGGCCAATTGGAGGCCTGCTTGCTTGATTCAGCCAGATGTTCAAGGGTATAGACTCTACCAGTTCTTGGCATACCCTGTGCTATGACAGTTTCTTCAATCCTGACTTTGCCTTTCCTTCTTGCCTCAGTTGTATAGTCCCAGGTTACAGCTATTGGCCCAAGTAAAGGTTAGTTTTGAAGACTGACAAAGGAACTCATGATGAACCAGGTCCATCACTCAGGTGCACAGAAATGGGCAGATTCGAGCATGTGGGTTTCACGTGAAGGAGATAAGCTTAACTTGGTGTATTTAATATTTCCTGATCGAAAAGATTGCATAATTAATAAGGAGAAGGAATCCTTAGTCAAAGAGAACACAATTCAAGATAGGGAAGGAGTTAGAAGTTGAAATCAACTAGAACTCCTCCACCAAGGAAGATTTGCATCAGAACTCTAGTTATTTCTTCATCTACTAACTTTATAAATTGCAGGATGTTCTCAAATTAAAGTGTTGCACGAAAATGCAGAAGTTAATCGTGAACTGAGAGCAAAATAGCAAGGCTTTTTGCAAGCAGTTCGTGTGTGATTCAAGTGTGCAAACCAGAAGCTACATGAACCAGATTGAAGAACCAGCTCCATAAAGAGTTTTATGTGTCTTTCTTTATTTCTAGTTCAATTGTAGTAGGTGTTTTAAAGTTGTACCTTTTCAGCTTTCATAGAAACAATTGTATTAGGTACTTTGAGTATTCAAGTTAGAGCTAACTTGAAAGTGTCGTAGCAGTTAGAGGCTGGTTGCCACACTGGCATTAGAGTTTAATCCTTAGGTTTACAAAGAGTTTTGTAAATGCAATTTTGGCTCAATGATTTTAGTGGAAGTTTGGGAAAATCCTACTAAGTAGTAGGTCGTGGTTTTTTCACCTTTTGAGCCAGGTGTTTTCCACGTAAAATCTCTATGTTCTTTATTTTATGTATTTTTAATTCCGCAAACAGCAGTAGTTAGTACACCTAGAAGAACCAGGTCCTTCTAGAAGCAGTTTAAACGAAAATTGGGTACCACACAAATAACCACCACCCCCCATCTTGTGTGGTATTGACGTTTAGAACATCAATTGGTATCAGAGAAGGTTATTCTTGAAGAGGCTAACACCTTAGGAAAAGATCAACATGAGTGCACCACCTGGGAACTGGGAAGGGCAATCTACTGATAGGCCTCCACTCTCTAATGGCCACTACTACTCTTGGTGGAAAAATAGGATGAGAGATCACATCATAGGAGAAGACTATGAACTTTGGAACATAGTCATTGATGGTCCTCTAGCAACTACAAAGAAGAATGTTGAAGGAGTGGATGTGCCAAAGACAAGAGTTGACTGCACTGCTGAGGACTTAAGGAAGTGGGAAAAGAATGCAAAGGACAAGAAATGGCTAGTGTGTGGACTTGGTCCAGATAAGTACAGTAGAATTCAAAGTTGTACCACTGCTAAGGAAATCTGGGACACTTTGCAAGTGGCTCATGAAGGAACACCTCAAGTGAAAAGGTCTAGAGGAACACTGTTGTATTCTCAATATGAGAATTTCACCATGAAGGAAGGGGAAACCATCCAGGAGATGTATACAAGGTTCACCACACTAACAAATGAACTTAAGTTTTTTAGAAGGGTTATTCTTAAATAAGACAAAGTTGAGAAGATTTTGACAAGGGTACTGCCAATCTCTTGGGAAAGCAAAATCACAGCTATTCAGGAATCAAAGAACATTTCCACTCTTAAGTTGGATGAGCTAATTGGAAATCTCACTACCTATGAACTTAGAAGGAAAACCATGAAGATGGATGCACCCAAGAAGGAAAGGAGCATGGCATTCAGAATTACTAAAGGTGTTGATCTAGAGGAGGATAAAATGACCATGATCACAAAGGAGTTCAATAAGTACCTAATGAGTGGAAATAGTCCTTCAAGAAGTGGAAGCTACACCAAACCAAGGGTTCCTGAAAAACAAACCAATGAGGGATGTTACATGTGTGGGAAGACTGATCACCACATTAAAAACTACCCTCAATGGGAAATTGAATGGAAGAAGGAAAGAGCTGAACGAAGGAACAAGAAGAAGGAACAGGTTCATCACAAGAAGAACAAAGGATCAACAAAGGCTATGGTTGCTGCTTGGGGTGAAAGCTCA
>MU715125.1:54162-93608 GCA_026770625.1 Nicotiana glauca
AAGATGGAGATGAACAAGCACTTATGGCAATTGGGAAATCCGATGAGGAATCTGAGGTAAGTATAATTCATCTCAAAGACAAGATTAAATTTTTGTCTAAAGAAAGTCTCTCTGAGTTACTTCTAGATTTCATTGATGAATTTAAGGTTATAAATAATGAAAAGGAACATCTTTCTAAGGAGTGTGTGATTCTGAAAGCTAAGTCCAAAAACCTGGAACTTAAGGCTAGTGAAAGTGATAGTAAAAATGCTGAGTTGAAGAACCAGGTTCATGAACTTGATACCACAGTCCTAGAGCTCAAATCTAAAAATCTAAAATTGAAATAGGAACTGGTAAAAAGGAATATGATCACACACAACTCACTTTAGAAGAAAATGTAGGAAAAATGACAGATGAGTTGTACAAAAGAGATGAGCAGATAAGAGTCCTTAAGGAGGATCTAAATAAGGTTAAGCACGAGCTAGATAGAACTTGTAAATGGAATAGATCCTCCGATGCACTTTCATGGCAACATGAAAACCATAGTAGCAATAAGAGAGGACTTGGATACGGGACCCCTGCACCTAAGTGGGATCCCAAAATCAAGTACCTCACACTTCCTAAGAACAAAATTTGCACACTGTGGTAAAACTTGTCACTATAAATCTAAATGCATTGCAAAAGAAAAGGCTAGTAAAAAGAATAAAGAATTTGTTCAAGGGAAAAATAGGCTACCAGGTTGGGCTAAAAAGAATATGATTCACCCTTTTGCCTATAGAAAGGGACCCAAACTAGTTTGGGTTCCCAAGACTAGCCCCTGATTTCCTTTTGCGGGTTCAAGTGAAGGGGAGCAGCTTAATATGATACATGGATAGTGGCTGCTCAAAGCATATGACAGGAAGCAAGAACCAGTTCCTTTCACTTGAGGACCTCAAAGGAGGTAATGTCTCCTTTGGAAATAGGAAGAAAGGTGAGATCATTGGGGTTGGAAAGGTAGGTAAGACTGATTCTCACTCTATTGAGAATGTCTACTTGATAGATGGCCTAAAGTACAGTCTAATCAGTGTATCACAATTATGTGATAAAGGTAACTTGGTAGCATTCACCACTACCAAATATTTTGTGATTAATCTTACCATTGACAAGATTGTTTTGCATGGAAAAAGAGTAAACAATATATGCATTGTACATTTTTCCACACTTTCAGAAAATGAACTCACTTGTTTAAGTGTGTCGGACAATGATCCCCTCCTTTGGCACAAGAGAGTTGGACATGCAAGTTTGATTCAACTCAACAAATTAGTCTTCAAGGATCTGGTGATAGGGTTGCCTAACATCGAGTTCAAGGAAGACAAAGTTTGTGAGGCTTGTGCAAGGGGGAAGCAGGTAAGATCCTCTTTTAAATGCAAGAAAGTTTTAAGCACCACCAGAACGATGGAACTAGTCTATATGGATCTCTGTGGTCCAATGAGAACATTAAGCAGAGGTGGTAAAAGATAGGTGATGGTGCTTATTGATGATTACTCTAGGTTTATTTGGACATTTTTTTAACATATAAAGATGAAGCATTTGACATGTTTACTTCTTTTGTTAGAATAACTCGGAAACAACTAGGTAATCAATTTGCATCAATTAGGTCGGATCATGGAACTAAATTTGAAAATGCTAAGTTTGCTGAATTTTTGCATGCTACATCATAAATAGTTTCATGACTAGACCTCTTGTTAAGAAGATTCCCTATGAGTCACTTAAAGGGAGAAAGCTAAATATATCCCATCTTAGGGCATTTATATGCAAGTGCTTTTTGCACAATAACGGCAAAGACTCCCTGGTAAGTATGATCCCAGAAGTGATGAGGGAGTATTCTTGGGATATTCTTTACATAGTAAAGCTTATAAGATATACAGTAAAAGAACTATGTGTGTAGAAAAATGTATATGTTTTTTTTTAAAACTAACATTCTTTCTAAGAAGCAGGAACAAGATAATGACGAGATTGGGCTGATCAGAAATTCAAATAGTGAAACCATAGTCCAGCCTGAAGAAGCACCACAGGAAGGAACACGTGATGGAACAGGTCTTTCCACCCAGGGCAACATGACATGGGGAACTGACTAGAGAGGAACTGATCCTCAAACCTCAAGGGAACCTGTCCATGAACCTATTCCTTAGTAACAAAACCAAGAAGGAACATATAAAGAAATTGACACTCATATTGCAATATCCACGAAATTGGATATAGATGAACCTGGTTCATCTTATGATTAGAAGTTGTATAGGGGAATGATTGGTTCTCTTTTGTATCTTACTACTAGCAGACGTGACGTTGTTTTCAGTATAGGTCTTTGTGCTCGATTTCAAGCAAATCCAAAGAAGTTCCACTTGACTGCTGTCAAAAAAATATTGAGATTCTTGAAAGGCACCAATGACCTTTGCCTTTGGTATCCAAAAGGTAGAAATTTTAACCTAGTGGGATATGTTGATGCTGATTATGCAGGATTCTTAGTGGTCAGGAAAAGCACCTCAGGTATGGCACACTTCCTTGGTTCATGCCTTGTGTCATGGGCTACCAGAAAGAAAAATTATGTGGCTTTATCTACTGTTGAAGCTGAGTATGTTGTTGCTGCTTCATGGTGTGCTCTATTGTTGTGGATCAAACAACAATTATTGAACTTTGGAATTGATGTGGTTGCATCTCTATTTTTTTGTGATAACACTAGTGCTATTTGTATGACAAAGAAACAAGTTCATTATAATAGAACTAAGCATATAGATGTTAGGCGTTATTTTTTTTGAGGGACAACTATGAGAAAGGCTTGATCACTGTGGAATTTTGTGCTACTGACAAAGCAAATTGCTGATATTTTCACAAAAGCCTTAAGTAGAGATCACTTTGAGAGGAACTGGTTGGAATTAGGGATGATTAAGATCACCTAAAAGGACTAGTTCAATGTTAAACGAAAAAAAATTGGTTAGAGGTCTGTAAATTGTGTACAATTAGATTAAATCTTGCTCAGTCTCATACATTCCATAGTATACTCTTGTGCCATGTGTTAAAATGACTCATTAATCTCTAATGATATTTTCTCTCTTTTGGCAAATTTAGACTTACATAAGAGAATTATCAGTGAAGAACCTGGTTCATCAAGATAACACGTTATGTTTTCTACACTCTGCATAATTTAAAATAACTATATTTGGATCATGAGCAGAGTCCTACCAAGTACCAAACTCCTTTTGGACTTATCCGTTACAAGTGAACCAGTCCCATTCAAAAGAGTCCCAATCAAATGGAAGTACCTAGATTCTAGGGATACACTCCAATGTCTCTTCAAAACTGAATTTCAGTTTGATTAAACTTCTAAAAGTCTAAAAAGTTGTAGTTACCCTATCAATTATTCTCTTGTATATTGATCAGCTTTAGTGTATTCCTTACCTTATCTCTCTCAAGCCGTCAAAAACTCTCATTCTTCTTTCATCTTCCAAACACAATCTAATTCTTTTCTCTTCCATACCCTAGCCCAGATAAGTCGAACACTTCTTAAAATTCTTCATCACCACCACAGGAAACCACTTCCACACCTTCTACAACACCAATCTCTAAGAAAAGTAGAGTAAAGATAATAGCTCCTAAGATTGTCGCTGAAGGAGAGCAGATCAAGAAAATAAACAAGAAATTTAAAGCAGGTAGGGAAGAAGAATCCCAAAAATCTAAAGATTCATTTAAGTCTGCTACTAAGGGGGAAAAAAGTAGGTATTTCGAAAATGAACAGGTATCTTCTTATTCTAAAGTTACTCCTGAGACAATTTCTAAAGTTGCGGCAAATTTGGAGAATAGATTTATAGGATGTATAGCAGGTGTTGAGACTACATAATCTGGAGAAGTTGGTGATAAAAATGAAAAAAAGGGAGAGCAAGGGCGCTAGGAGTACTGTGAGGGGAAAGGGGACAAGAGTGGCTGATTTTTCACCCACTCCTGTTGGTCTAATAAAACTGGTGCAATGGTTGTTTGGGGAGAGGAATTTACTGAAATAGAAGAGAGTGTGAGCAAAACAGGGGGAAGTGGGTCTGGCGAAGCTGCTGAGGGGTTGGTTCAACTTGAAAAAATATAGATGAACATGTTCCATCTGAACAGGAAACCCACGCGGACCTACTGATAGAGTTATCAATGGCACCAAAACTCATGCCATTCCCTATGGTTTCATTCTCACAACTGTGTTGAACATTTCAAGGTACCTGTGAAGAAGTGGGTTAATACTCTACTTGCTTGCGATTATGAAGTCAATGTCATTCTTAATGAACCTGGTTCATCTAAACACACACCTATCAATAGCAAAGTTAGAGTCTTGGTACAGGAGAGTGAGGCAAAGGATATTGAGATAGCAAGGCTAAAAACACAATTGATTGAGGTAGAATCTGAGAGATATGTTCTCAGAACTGAACTTGCAAGGGAAGAATGATGGAACTCTTCAAGACATGCTAAAACTTCTCCAAGCAAATAACCAGCCCCTACCTCTTCCAAGCCTTAATTCCTAGCCTAGTGTAGATCAACCAGTGACCCAGTTCGGGACGTTTTGTTTCTTTTGCTCATGTTTCAGTATTTTTATTTCTTCTTATGCTTTGTGGTAGATCTTATCAATCATCAATGAAATTCACTGTTTTTGCTCTAACTGTTTCTTTATATTTCTTTGATGGTTGAAATTCTTAGTTTGATCTATAGTGATTAATCTATATTTGCATTTGAAGTAGCCCTAGTGGCCATGAGTAAGCTTTAAAATCTGGTTATCTCACATTTTTTATGCAACTTTTTTATGATGCCAAAAGGGGGGAAAAGGTTGTGCTTTGAACAAGTGATGTTTATAACCTAATGTACCTGGTTCTTGATGATAAGTGATAAAAAGGGCTAAGATTATGAAAAACACAGAGTTTGTCATCATCAAAAAGGGGGAATTTGTTGGCCCAAGTAAAGGTTAGTTTTGAAGACTGACAAAGGAACTCATGATGAACCAAGTCCATCACTCAGGTGCACAGAAACGGGCAGATTCGAGCATGTGAGTTTCACGTGAAGGAGATAAGCTTAACTTGGTGTATTTAATATATCATGATCGAAAAGGTTGCATAATTGATATGGAGAAGGAGTCCTTAGTCAAAGAGAACACAATTCAAGATAGGGAAGGAGTTAGATGTTGAAATCAACTAGAACTCTTCCACCAAGGAAGAGTTGCATCAGAACTCTAGTTATTTCTTCATCTACTAACTCTATAAATTGCAGGATGTTCTCACATTAAAGTGTTGCACAAAAACGCAGAAGTTAATCATGAATTGAGAGCAAAATAGCAAGGCTTTTTGAAAGCAGTTCGTGTGTGATTCAAGTGTGCAAACCAGAAGCTACATGAACCAGATTGAAGAACCAGCTCCATAAAGAGTTTTATGTGTCTTTCTTTATTTCTAGTTCAATTGTGGTAGGTGTTTTAAAGTTGTACCTTTCCATCTTTCATAGAAGCAATTGTATTAGGTACTTTGAGTATTCAAGTTAGAGCTAACTTGAAAGTGTCGCAGCAGTTAGAGGCTGGTTGCCGCACTGGGATTAGAGTTTAATCATTAGGTTTACAAAGAGTTTTGTAAATGTAATTTTGGCTCAGTGATTTTAGTGGAAGTTTGGGAAAATCCTACTGAGTAGTAGGTCATGGTTTTTTCACCTTTTGAGCCAGTTGTTTTCCACGTAAAATCTCTGTGTTCTTTATTTTATGTATTTTTAATTCCGCAAACAGCAGTAGTTAGTACACCTAGAAGAACCAGGTCCTTCTAGAAGCAGTTTAAGCGAAAATTGGGTACCACACAAATCACCACTCCCCCCCCCCCTTGTGTGGTATTGACGTTTAGAATATCAACAACATTTGTATAGAATGATGGCATGGTAGACATCACCACTGGGATCGGCACGGCTGTTCTTACTTCGAACGGAACATGTGCCTTGGGTGGCAAAAATGAAACCTCAAATGGTGCGGGTGCATTCGCCGGAGATGCGAATTCAACCTATATTAGTGCTGGTGTCTTTGCGGGTGGCGCTGCTTCAAACTCAAGAGGTATAGACATATTCACCTCAGTGTCTTCAGACGATTGGATCTATACTATGATTGGATTGAGAGTAATTGTTTGTTTCTTTGGGTCATCACCTTCTGCGATCAACCCGATGGATCCCTCGGGGTCCCAATCATATTCTACTTCAATCATGTGGATACCTCCACCCTTATGGTCTGGCAGAGTGTTGTTGCGGACATTTGGAGTGGGTTCCTTTGCCATAATGATCTTGTTGTCAATCAAAGACTGTATTTTGTCTTTCAAGGAGCGGCATTCATCGATGGTGTGCTCTTTCATGCTGGAGTGGTATGCATAGGACTTGTTTGGGTTAACCCACTGAGAAGGATTATCAAGGGTTGTAGCAGGGACGTGGGTGACATAACCAGCAGCTTTGAGCCTCTCATACAACTGATTGATGGGTTCAATGATAGATGTATATTGTTTTGGAAGTCTGCGATCAAAATTAGGTCGGGGTTTAGGGAAGTTTTGGCGTGCAGGGTTGATTGACAATGGGATGGTTGAGCATTGTAAGTTTGGTAGACATGAGCGGGTTGTGAGTATCTGGGTGAGGTAGGTTGGTAAGTAGGAGGTGGAGATGACTGATAAGTTGGTGGTGGAGCTTGTTATGAGGGTGCTTGGTAAATTGGGGTTGGATGGTATGTGAGTTGAGGTGTAAGGTAAGCATGGTATTTGAGGGGAGACTTGATCTTTTGTGCAACCATAACGGCCCTTGTGTCCCTTTTCTTGAACACACCACTGGACTGTAAAGCCTTATTTATAGCTTGCAAGGCCTCGAAGTTTGTAACCATACCGCTTTTAATACCTTCTTCAATTCTTTCACCCAATTTAATAATGTTAGAGAACTTGTGGTTCTCAATCATCATCAGTTGTTCATAGTACTGCGGGTCCTAAGCCCAGACGAAGAACTTGTTCATTTGCTCTTCTTCTAAGGCAGGTCTGACCTTAGCAGCTCGAACCTCCAGCGAGTAGCATACTCGCGAAATGTCTCCGTGGGCTTCTTCTTCAAATTCTGGATATAGAACACGTCTGGTGCGTTCTCTGTATTAAAGTTGAATCTGTCCATAAAGTTAGATTCCATGCCTACCCAGCTTGACCACTTCTTGGGATCTTGGATGATGTACCAAGATAATGCATCTCCCTTCAAACTCCTCATGAACAGCTTCATGCAGATCCTTTCATCCTTTCCTACTCCAACCAGCTTCTCGCAATATGTCCTCAGATAGACCCTTGGACCACCCGTACCATCAAACATTTCAAACTTAGGAGGTTTGTACCCCTCAGGCAGTTCGACATCAGGCTGTATGCAGAGATCATCATAGTTCAGCCCCTCGATTCCTTTGTTTCCCTCAATGCCCTGAATCCGACTGGTTAGTTTCTTAAGTTCTTCAGCCAAGTTCCTGATAAGCAGATCCTTTTCATTAGACTCAGGTGTGCATGATATAGTTTGGATGGAGTGTGGCATGGTCTCCACGTAGATAGGATTGTTGTGGTGGCCTGGTGTATGGGTGTGGAAATGGTCATTTGCAGAGTTCTGAGGTTCTAGGATGAGTAGTGGAGTGTTGTTTGGGGTATGGCACGTTAAGACAGTGATAAATACAGTAGTTTCATAATTTAAAGCAGCAGTTAAAGGAAAGAAAAAAGGAAAATATGTCATTTTTGCTTTTGAAGAAGAAATTAAATGCTTAAAGAAGTTAAACAAGCAATTACACATAGGAGGGGGTACAAATTCACAAAAAAATGGTATGAAAATGGTAAAAGCCTAGAATTCCCCAGCAGAGTCATCATGCTGTCGGGCCCCCTTTTTCCTTTCCTCGCAGGGGGAATCGGGTTTATGACCTTTTCTGGTATGGGACAACTCTTTCCTTCTGGGAAAGGGATTTGCATTTTTTGAAGAATCGCCACCTAACGATTTAAGGTATGTTAGGGCACCTATAAGGTTCATCTATAACTATGTTTGGTAACTATAGATAGGATAAGGGCTTGAAATTATCCTAAGGGGAAGGTATTAGGCACCCCTTAGGATCCACTAGTATGGTTCCTGGCCAGACAGATTTTTGTGAATTTGTACAATTAGCAAATAAGCAAGTATGGCTCAAAGAGCAGGGGATTTAAGTTTGAATACACAAATGTTTGAAAGACAGCGAGATTTTTAAAAGAATTACAATCTAAGCATGTTCGTAAATGTATAGAGGAGTGTTTTAGGTTTGCTTGTAATATGGATCACATCAGCACAATGCCCGGCAATCCCTCTGTAGAAAAGGGGATATGCGTGGCATTAGCTCACCGGTTATCATATCCATATCTATGCTTTCCCACCCCGTGAGGGTAATTAAAGCGAAGGTTAGTCTCGACCCCTATCGCATGTTGTTACTCATCCCTTCCTATCAGTCCCGGAGGAATTTAGGACTCTTACCCTATAAGAAGGAGGTTCTAGGTAGACCTTCAGGTTTAAAGGCCAAATACTAAGGCGGCATACAATAACAAGTAGGACTTCAATTAAGGGGAGCATGGAAGACAAACAAAAGGTTCAAAATATACCTCTAAAGGTAATGAACATAGACAGCATGACTCATACACAATTAAAGTTTGAATTTAAATCCTATGCATGGTATCTATGTGATAACAGCAGAACCGGATCTATTGCATGACTCAGAAAAGAAGTCTGAATGAGGCTTGTCTACTGATTTTAACAGTTGATAATTAAACACTGATTGCAGAGACGATTCTGGTTGTATTTAAAATTGATTACCTAAGGCTTGCCTAGGCGTAATATAGTATGCAGCAGTTATTCAGAATAATTAAAAGATAATTTGGGAATTGTTTTACCCAAAGAGCAAGTTGTTCTAGTTGATACGAATGCAGAGATTATTACCAGTTATTTTAAACAGGATAATCAAGTGTGAAGCTATTTTTATCTCTTTTATAACCAACAGTTTACACTAAGTGTGAATGCAAGTGTGAATAAGATCCTAAAACATGGTATCTAAGATGCATGTATAAGCTCATGATGGTTTGTATGCAGCATTTCCAAAACAGGATTTCTAAATGCAGAAAAAGGATTGCAGAATTTCCTAAGAGCAGGATTTTTAAATGCACATGGCAGCGTAGAACATAATAGTAAGGTGCTAATTATTAGCAGATTTTAGTACATGATTTTGTAAGGGTGCACATGCTGAAACAATAAACATGAGGCCCAAGAACATGAGTTCTAATGCATGTATGAACCCTAAGTATGGTTTATATTGCGCAATTATGAACATAAACCGAATAACATGTTTTCTACCGTTAACAACTATAGCATGCATATTTACCCCATCCCTTTTTACTAGCCAACCCCAATATTTGTTTACAACAAGTTATTACAGACCAACATTGGAACGAATTGCATAAGTAGCAATGAAAATAAGAAGTTACACTATAGGAAGCCTGATTAGGACTTCCTCCCTGAGTTGTGTAATAAATCACTTCAAATGCCAAGATTTGTTCTATAGTCTTTCTCATATCCGGGTGTGTCAGAGTTCCATAAGGATCTTAAGGGATCCCGGGCAGTGCTCACACCCAGATTTCATAGCCAAGATAGAGTAAGTGCAGTGTGGAAAGGCCAACTTTTATGTATCCAAGTTCAGAGGGAGCTCTAGTTCCCAAGGCAAGGATCATAGAAAAGGGGCAGAACCTAGTGGTCTAAGAGTATATGTGAGAGAGCTTGACATATATTTAAAAGAGTTGAGTTGGAAACAGTTTTGAAAATGATTATTTTGAAATAAGTTTGCAACAGCAACAAAAGAGTTGCTTAGGGAAAACAGTTTTGAAAGAGGAATGGAATAGGAGCAATGGAACAAGCCAGCACACATATAGAATAGTTTCAGAAGTTATAAGCAGGGAAGTAGGGGTTGGGGACATAGAGGGCCCAAATCATAAACACATAAACGTGGCTGAGAAGAGGTGCATATAGACTAGCAAGTACAAAGAACAGGTAGGGACTAATTGGTCTCCATAACATAAACAATTACTTTAAAGAGTTAACAAGGGAATCATGCTTGAAATTAGAATAGTAACAAGATATAGGGAGTAGTCATGCAGCAGTCTATTACACATAATTAGTCATGACTTAGTGTTAACCAAGTATATTAGGAGACATACTAGTTGAGGGACATAAACAGGCACTCAAGTAGACATGCTGATTACATTTGAGCAAAAGAGGGCAGAACTTAAGCATGCTGAGTAAAGCAGTAGACATGAAGTGCAATTAAACAACATGAGCCATTAAGTCAGTGCAGAAAGAGACAGGGATTGACAAACAGTGAAGCACATAGAGTTGAGTTTCAGAATTAAACTAGGAACATACCAGTTAAGGAAGCAAAGTGCAGAAAAGTAAAACAAGTAGAGTTCCACAGTCTAGCCTTGGCTTTCAGCCGGCTAGACAAGCAATACCACAAGTATTAGAAAAAGAAGAGAGAGTTTTGAGTGTGTATGTGTGTGTTTTGAACTTATTGTCCGTGTTGTTAATGAAAAGACTTAGGGTATTTATAGCTTTTATAATAGGTAGAAAATAAGGTAACGAGTAAAGGTTTAGCAAAATTATGGAAGTAATCACAATTAGAATCCAATTAATACAAGTACTTCCTTTAATCAAGGAGTTACAGCTCAAAAGGATACTAACAGGGATAACTAAGGAAAGAAAATCAGTTAAGAAAGATTGGTTTTTACCATATAAGGGGTAGTAAAAGTATAGAGCATATGATTGAGTCTAAGTACATAATACACTAATTTGAGGAAAGGATTCGGCAAGAATGAAGCATTACAGCAAATAAGGGAATGGAATCAATCAACTTAAACAAACGAGTAAAATTTTAGGGGTTTCTAAGAAAATCTTGCTATCAAACTGTAATTTAAGAAAATCAGGACCAATCAAGAGGGAGTCATGATTTTGCACTTTGACATATAAATAGAGAAGAATGAACAGGCATGTCAGACATGCAAGGTCAGCCATATCGATAAAATAAAGCAAGAGACGAATAAACTAGGCAAACACAATCATACAGAAGTGACACGAGTAGCTAAGGACTCAGTAGCAAAAAGGAACCCATTCTAAGCATGGTGGTCAACAGAGACTTTAACAAAGTCAGGTAGTTACAGCTAACACATAGAACCAGAGTGAAGAAACCAATCTAACACACAAAAACAGGTAAAGAAGGTCTTTAAATCTCACAGTAACAAGTGAAGAAAATCTTTAAGAAATTAGGGTTTTAACATAGTTGAGTTAAAAAGTGGTAAGAACTTAGAATCGATCAAGATAAACAAATAAAAAGGTCTAACCATAAAGGAATCAATCGAAACAGGTATACAGACAAATCACATAAGCAAAGACAGTTCCAGAACCCCAAAATAATTAGGGTTTTCAACGTGATGAATCAGGTAGAAGAAAAAAAAATAAACCATTTAACATAGTAAAAAGAATCATACGATAATACTGAGTGCCAGAGGAGAAATCATTTAAAAGAGGTTAAGAAACCCTAGTCTTGAAGACGAAGCGTCATTTTGGAAAAATCGGGAAGAACCTTTGAGGAAAACACTTAAAAGCTCATAATATACACATATCTAAAATGGATCTAAAAGAAATCAGAAAATCTTTAAAGTTAGGGTTTTGGAGAACCCAAAGAAGGTGAGAAAACCTTGAAAAGTTACCGGTTTTAGCCGGAAAAGTCATAGCTCTTACTTGAATAGACATGGATGGCCGCAAAATGGAATGAGAAACCATTGGAGGTGAGTGAACCGCCTCTGGTTCACTTGGAGGCCTCAAAACGATGACACACGTTCAAGAGGGAGCCATAAGGCTGGTAGGTGGCGAGGCCACCATGGATTTAGGCAAGGACATGATCGAAGAAGATGGATGAGCTTCATCATAGAGGGGGAGAGGAGAAGGTTCTAGAGAGAACCAAAGATAGAGAGAGATGAGAGACCAGTTGAGAGAGAATGAGAAGGGGAAATGCGAGATGGGGGGTAGTCTTTGGGGTTTAATTTAGGAAGGGGGAATGGGGACCGTTGATCTGAATGATCAACGATCAAGATTGAACAGGGTAGGTGGGTCGGCTATGGCTTGGGTTTGGGCTTGGGTTCGGTGGATTTTTTTTTAATTGATTTAAGCTAGAATTGAAAGCCAATTTTGGCTACAAGTTAAATAGCCATTTTTTCCCATTTGATTTATAAAAAAATAGTAGATAATCTCTGAAAATAGTTTTAAAATGATAAAATGATTTATAATAAATAATTAGCAATTTAAAAATATAGGATCCAATTTTATGCATATAAAACATAATTAAATCTGAAAAGGGCTAATATTGCAATTATGTGCAATTTAGCTTTAAAAATACTAAATGTAATTATAAAAATATGAAAAAATTACCTTAGCCATGTTTTGGCATAAATATAAAAATCCAATAGATAATTTTGGAAATAATTAATGGGGATTTTATGGATAAAAAGGGAGAAAATAAATCAATTTAAAACCCTTGAAATTATGGAAAAAATAAATAAAATGTGGAGCATGCTTATATATGCATATATATGCCATTTTGAAGGTATTTTGCATATTTAAAATATATAGGAAAAAATTGGGTATCAACACTCAGAAGCTTTGATCCCAGTTGAAGTAAGAGAACCAACCTTACGGTTCTTCCGAGCAGACGAAGAAGCATATAATGAGGCATTACTGGTAAAATTGGAACTACTTGATGAACAGAGGGCTAGTATTTGATACTTTAAAGTAGGAGACTTGGTTTTGAGGAAAGTAACTCAGAACTCTCGAGAGATCAACGATGGAATGCTGGGTCCGATGCGGGAAGGTCCCTACCGGGTTTCAGCTGTCACCGAGAAAGGATCATACGAGATAGAGAATCAAGATGGAGTTAAATTTCCAAGTAACTAGAACATGACTTACCTCAAAAGGTACTATTGTTGATGGATATATATATATCATGCATTTCATATCAGTAGCCCTTAGAGGTACTCAGATGTTACAGGTTGTATATTATCTATCCCAGCTTACATTACTGTTCTTTTTTATGCTTTTTTTTTCTTATATACTCGATACTTTATTTATACTGACATCCCTTTTATTGTGGATGCTGCATGTCGTGCTACAGGTCCTGATAGACATGTAGGCGCAGCTCCCCCACCGTAGTAGGCTTAGCAGTTAAGCGGTTATTGGCGAGATCCCTTTTCTGGACTTGTCATGGTCTTGGTATACACTTTTGTTATAGATATTATAGTTATGTTGCGACTTTGTTCCAGTAATGTTGCAGCACTTATGTTTCTTTAGAGGCTCATAGATAGGTGTCGACTCATGTATAGTTTGGATAGCCTTGTCGGTAGATTTTTGTTGTATAGTCTCTCATGGCAGCTTATCGGCTCGTACCTTATATATAGCTTCATGACAGCCTTTTTGCCCGATGTTACGTATGTTCATGCCATTTTCTGTCATTTACAGTTGTTCAAGATTCATGTCTAACATTTATATTGATCTCGCCGTCCCTTATAGATAATAAAAAAGATTAGATAAAATGTACGTTGTTGCTCGCCAGGTATGGCCCGGGTGACAGTCATAGCCCTTCAGTTCAGGTCGTGACAAACTTGGTATCAGAGCAAGTCTGTCCTAGGGGTTGTCTTTGAGCCGTGTCTAGTAGAGTATTGATTAGGGATGTGTAGCGCGCTACATTTATAATCAAGAGGTTACATGACATCCAGGGTTGTTACCTTCTTTTTGAATATAGAATGTGAGTAGAGTTGAGTCATAAGTGTTCATCTCTAATATTCACCTTGTTTTTTCTAGCGATGCCTTCGACTAGGAAGCAAGCGATTAGTAGATGGCTTGATACAGCTGCGGGAGAGGGTACCAGTCAGGTACCTCCAGCCAGAGTAGGACAAAGTGAGGCTTAGGGCGAGATGTCATCTCATACCTCATCTACTCTATCCCCTCCAGTGAATATGAGGAGGGACCCAGCACATTCAGTCCCTTCGTCTGGCGCTATAGACTAGGATATGCGAATGTAGTGCAGTTGTTGACTATATTAGTAGTTGCTCAAGCCTAGAGGCAGAATATCGGTGCTATCAACAGACTAGTTAGTGCGAGAGTTCATGATTTTATTAATCTAGACCCTCTAGTGTTTACCGTATTAGACCCCAAGGAGGACCTGCAAACTTTTGTTAATCAAGTTTATCGTACACTACGGGTTATGCATGCTATTGATACTGAGGCAGTGGAGTTCGGTTACGAAATTCAGCGATTTTATAGCATAACCGTTAGGAGAGATCCAGGGGTCTGAACGCTCCTCCAGCTGTGTGGAAGGAATTTTTTTTATGCCTTTCTTCATCACTACTTGCCAATTGAGATATGACGATCTAGAGCTAATAAGTTCTTGAACCTTTGACAAGTAATATAAATGTGCGAGAGTATAGTATGAAATTTGATTCTTTAGCAAGGTATGCTCCCTATATGGTGGCTGAGATGAGTGATAGGGTGCACATGTTCCTGAACGCATTGGGACCATATCTAATAAATGAGTGTGCGACAGCCTCCTTGGTTGAGGGCATAGATATTTCTTGTATTCAGGCTTATGCCCAGGCACTAAAGGATCGTAAGTTCCAGCAAAGAGAAGATAGGGACAAGATAGGGGCATGCATAAGATGGAGAGATTTACAGGGTATTCTGGTGACTTCAGAGGTAGTTTCAGGCCCCATATTTGAGGAGTTCGGCGCCACCTATAGCTAGTGCTCCTCCATAGTTTCAGAGGCCTTGGTGTGATCAACCTATTTATTCTAGTCTAGGTCAGAGTTCGCGGGCATCAGGCTCACAATATCATTGGGATACTAGTCAGACGAGACCCCCAACACCCCATTGTGATCAGTGCAGCAAGGCCCACTTTGGACTATGTCGTCGAGATTCTTATGCATGTTATTCTTGCAGAAAACCTAGCCATATGATGTGGGATTATCCTAACGGATGAGGTTATGGTATGGCTCAGCCGACTGGATCTGTGTCTGGTTCTTCCTCACCAGTTCGATCTCCAGCACAGGGTTTTCAGCAATCGATAGGTCGTGGTAGAGGTAGAGGTGCAGTGCCGAGTTCAAGCGGTACTCAAAATCAAACCTATGCTTTAGTAGGTCAACACAATCTCGAGTCATCTCTAGATGTTGTTATAGGTATATTTTCTGTGTTTTCTTATGATGTATATGCGTTGATTGATTTGGGATCTACATTATCATATGTTACACCCTTTGTGGCTAATAAGTTTGGCATTGAACCTTAATTTATAAGTAAACCACTTGTAGTATCCACTCCGATAGAAGATTATGTGATTGCTAGAAGGGTATATAGAGGTTCCACGGTAAAGATTTGTAGTCGTCAAACCTCAGGGAATCTATTTGAGTTAGAAATAGTTGATTTTGATATGATAATGGGAATGGACTAGTTGGCATCATAATGCAAACGTTGATTATTTTACAAAGATGGTTAGGTTTTAGTTTCCCGGTGAACCCATCATTGAATGGAAAACGAACATTGTTATGCCAAAAGGTAGGATTATTTCCTATCTTAAGGCAAGGAAGATGATCTCAAAAGGTTACCTTTATCATTACGTTCGCGTGAGAGATACGTAGCCGAATCCACCTACTCTACAATCAATCCCATGGTCAAAGAATTTCTAGACTTTTTCCCAGAAGAACTCGTAAGCCTTCCTCCTGAAAAGGAGATTGAGTTTAGCATTGATGTGTTGTCTGACATTCAACTGACATCTATCCCTCCATACAGGATGGCTCCAGCAGATTTGTGAGAGTTGAAGGTGCAGTTGAAGGACTTGCTCAGTAAGGGATTCATTAGGCCTAGAACTTCACTTTGGGGTGCACCGGTCTTGTTCGTGAAGAAGAAAAATGGGTCGTTAAGGATATGTATCGGCTATCGATAGTTTAATAGGGTTACTATAAAGAACAAGTATCCACTTCCAAGGATTGACGATATATTTGACCAACTCAAGGGTGCCAAGTTTTTCTCCAAGATTGACTTACGTTCAGGGTATCATCAGGTGAGTGATAAGGAGAAGGATATTCCAAAGACGTCCTTCCGAAAAAGATATATCACTTTGAGTTCTTGGTGATGTCGTTCGGGCTAACAAATACACCAACAGCTTTTATGGATCTCACGAATAGTGTTTTTTGACCCTATCTTGATACGTTCATGATCATATTCATTGATGACATTCTGGTGTATTCTCATTCGGAGGCAAAACATATGGGCCACTTGCAGGTAGTTTTACAGACCTTTCAGTATTGTAAGTTATATGCTAAGCTCTCCAAATGTGAATTCTGGTTGAACTCAGTATTATTCCTTGTCTATGTGATATCTGACGATTCTATTATTGTTGAAACTCGGAAGATTGATGCAGTGAAGAATTGACCGAGACCTACAATGCCATCAGAAGTTTGTAGCTTCCTTGGGCTTGCAGGATATTATAGGCGGTTTGTAGAAAGGTTTTCTTCAATATCAGTACCATTGATTAAGTTAACATAGAAAGCTACCAAGTTCCAGTGGTCTGACACTTATGAACGTAGTTTTCAAGAGCTGAAGAATCGATTGACATTTGTGAAGGTGCTGACTCTCCTGGAAGGAACAGAAGGTTATGTGGTATATTTTGATACCTCGGGTATAGGTTTGGTGTGCATATTGATGCAACTAGGAAGGAGCTGTATTGGTGGGACAACATGAAGAAGGCTATTGCAAAATTTGTATCCTAGTGTCCTAATTGTCAATAAATAACAATCGAGCATCAGAAACCCTATGGATTGATTCAAAATATAGAGATTTCGATCTGGAAATGGGAGATGATAAATATGTACTTCATTATTGTATTACCTTGATCTTATCAAAGGTTTGACTCTATCTAGGTGATAATTGATAGACTTACAAAATTTGCTCATTTTCTGCCAGTTAAGACAACTTACACGGCTAAAGATTATGCGAGGGTGTATATCAAGGAGATTGTTAAGCTTTATAGTGTGTTGGTATCTATTATATCAGACCGAGGAGCTCAATCTATGGCTAACTTTTGTAGGTCTTTTCAGAAGGGTTTAGGCACACAAGTGAATCTCATCACTGCATTCCATTTGCAGAATGACTAACAGGATGAACGTACCATTCTGACACTCAAAGATATGTTACGAGAATATGTTCTAGATTTCAAGGGTAATTAGGATGACCATCTGTCACTCATAGAATTCACCTACAATAATAGCTACCATTCTAGTATTAGAATGGCCACGTACAAGGCGTTGTACGGGAGGAGATAAAGATCACCGTTGGATGGTTTCAATTCGTTTAAATAGAATTATGTGGGCCAGATTAGATTTATCAAGCCATTGAGAAAGTTAAAGTGATACAATAACGACTGAGGACGGCACAAATCAGGCAAAAGTCTTATTCCGATGTCCGACGTCGTGATATTGAGTTTAAGGTTGGTGATTGGGTTTTCTTGAGGATCTCACCAATGAAGGGTGTTATGCATTTTGGGAAAAAGGGTAAGTTGAGTCTGCGGTATATCGGGCCGTACAAGATTCTTCGACGAATTGGACAGGTTGCTTATGAGTTAGAATTGTCATCCCAATTGGAATTTGTCCACCCAGTATTCCATGTATCTATGTTTAGGAAATGTATTAGAGACACTTCTCAGGCTATCCCTATCAAAGATGTACAAGTTATAGAGGATATATCATATGAAGAAGTGTCAGTGGCTATATTAGATCGTCAAGTCCGCAAGCTTAGAATAAAGGATGTAGCTTTCATCAATGTATTGTAGAGGAACAAGAATATGGAAGAAATGCTATGGGAAGCAGAAGAGGAGATGAAGTCTAAATAGCCTTACCTACTCCAGATTGAAGATAACGAGGATGTGAGGGGAACGCAGGATAGAATGGAAGCTGAAACGGCTCTATGAGGTAGCTAATAGCTTGAGAATACTCTTCCTTAATACATAGTGGTGATATGCAGATAATGTACATATCCATAATGCTTTGTGTAGCCTTGTGAGGACATAGGTTGAATTTAACTGCTTGCAAATTTAGCTAGTGTCCATTTTATCGGGGAAACTCAGCTAGAAAATTCGGTGGGAATCCATGATGAGTTAGAACATCCATAAACTCTTACATTCGAGGACGAATGTTCCTAGGGGGGAGGGTGTTACAACCCATATTCACATACATTATATCAGTCTTCAATCTAGTTGATGTAAATCCAAGAAAAGATTATCTTTGAGATGATAAGAAGTTAATCTTATTGGTCTTAAATGATACAAGGGTGTATAAGAATAGTTAACAAGTATTAGAAGTTAAACGAATCAAGGATGTTGTAACCTGTATTTTTAGGTGCAACTAGTGGTGCTTAATATTCTTAGGAGGTCGTGTTTTAAGTTATTTGAATCATATAATATCCATATCACAAGTCTTGAAGTCAAATGAGTTATGAAACAGAAGTCGACAAAAGTTGTCGCAACTTAAATTCATAATTTTACTAAAACTTTAGGTCAAATGTCACTAAGCTTTTCTCCCAATTTTACTTGGAATTACGGGGTTATATACCCAACAAATTCAATAACTATGAGGTTAGTTTCCAATCCATTAAACCGTTCGTCTATACGACATCGGAGTAGAGAGATATTCGCATATTTGCAAGACTCCGCAAGCAACTCTCTATGGAACCCACGTAGGCGTTTGAGATATATTAATATATATGAGATGAATTAAGACCGTTTTAACTCATTATTTTTCACTCTTTTCAGACCTTAGACACCTAAAAACTTCCTCTCAAGGTTCTCTCATGATCCAAGACCCAAACAAAGGGCAAATAATACAAATAAGTATCAAGAATCCCGTGGTGCTAGTGAGTTTCTTATTCTTCTTGGTCTATTAATTTTTGTGTGGTTCCATATTGTGTGGGAGCTTGTTTTAAGTGGTTTAAGTTATGTAAAATACTCTTTTAGGTTTTTAATATCAACCCTAGGTGATTTCAAGTCTTCCAAAGTGATTCTAGTGACGAAAATCCCAAATTGATTGCTAGTTTCGCTTCCTTGTTCTTGTGGAAGCATTGGAAGGATATTTCATGGTGAAGAAAGGTGAAATTGGAGTTTTTTTATCTATTTAAAGGTAAGTAACCTCTTACTATACACTTATTTAATATTATCCAAGCTATGGCTAAGTCGTTGAAGCTAGAACTTGTGAGATATCTATCTAAAGGCTTGTTGGTAATGTTGTTGGTTGGTGGACTATTTTGGGAGGCTTAATATGATTACTTTTGATGTTTCTTGGGCTGTTTGGTGACTTTTTTAACTTGTGGGAAGTCATATAAATAGGGGAGGTATTGTCCGTTTCATCGTAAAATAGGTTGCGATCGATATATAATAGTTATGACGCTTGAACGACAATAATAATATCATTTATCTTATTGTAGACTAAGTAGTAGTGAAATTTGCATATCTTGAGGTTGGGAAATATATACAAGGTATGTAAGGCTATCCCTTTCCTTCTTTTTCACGACTCAGATTGTACATAATGTAATGAACGAGCTTCCAAAGATACTCCACTCTTAAAAGCTAGCAGTACTTACATTGTTTCCCTTCTTATGGAACAATTGATATTGATATTGCTTCTCATATTCTTTTGTTATCAATGTTGTTGGTATTTCCTGATTCTTATAAGATTCTTGATGAAGATTTATTCCCAATAACGTGTACGGAGGATACCGACCTTACATCTTAGGTTCAGAATGTGATTCTTATGAGTCCAGCATGCATCATATATATGTATCTATTTTACTCGACCGAGCCACGCTATAGTCGCCCGGGTATAGCACCTATTGTGCAACCACTGATCAATTGGGTTTTACCGAGCTTTACATAGCCGGGTACAATTCTACCGAGCCTTATGATGGTCAGGTATGTTTTTACCGAGCCTATTATGGTCGGGTACGATATGATGATGATGATGCCCATAGAGGATCATGTTTCTTAAAGTTTATGTATATGTGTGTGTGTGTGTGTGTGTATATATCATGCATTTCATGTCAATAGACCTCAAAGGTACTCAGAGGTTACAGGTCGTATATTCTCTATCCCTACTTACATTATTGTTCTTATTTATGCTTTCCTACCTTACATACTTGATACTTTATTTGTACTGAACGTCCCTTTTATTTGTGGATGCTGCATGTTGTGCTGCAGGTCCTTATAGACATGTAGGCACAGCTCCCCCACCATAATAGGCTCCCCAGCACAATGGTTATTGACAAGATCCCTTCTCCGGACTTGTCGTGGTCTTGGTATGCACTTTTTTTTAGACATTATGGGTATGTCGGTGGCATGTTCCGGAAATGCTACAGAACTTATGTTCCTTTAGAGGCTCATAGACAGGTGTCGACTCATGTATAGTTTGGATAGCCTTGTCGGCGAATTTATTTTATATAGTCTCTCATGGTAGCTTGTTGGCTCGCACCTTATATATAGCCTAACGATAGCCTCGTCGGTCCATGTTACGTATGTTCATGCCATTATCTATCATTGTTGGTTGTTCTTGATTAACGTCTACCATTTATATTGATCTCGTTGGCCCTTATGGATAATAAGAAAGATTAGATAAAATGTACGTTGGTGCTAGGCGGGTATGGCCCGGGTTCCAGTCATGACCCTCTTGTTTGGGTCGTGACATTAGATATCGTCTTATGTATTTTATTATTCCATCTCAGACTATTTCGATTTATTTTATTAATATTTTACATCAAATTGTTAAAATTGGTTAAACAATCTAGCTAATGTTGGCTTGCCTAGCACTTTAAATGTTAGGCACCATCACGGTCCCGAGGGTAGGATATCAGGTCGTGACAAGTTTGTATCAGAGCACTAGGTTGCTTAGGTATCACTAGTCATGAGCAATCTTACTAGAGTCTAGAGGATCGATACGAAAACGTCTGTACTTATCTTCTAAAGGTTATGAGCTTTTGAAAAATTTCACTTCTTTCTTTCCCTATCGTGCGATTTTATTCTATCATTTATGTTTGAATCATTCCATTCTTGTTCTCTCCCATATGGTGAAAACACTCATAGCATCTATAGTCGGGCAAGAGCCGAAGCCCCCTATTGCAGCCATTACGAGGGGTAGAGGCTGGGTTCGACGTTGAGCTATAGGCCGAGGTAGAAGCAGAGCTCGGCCTAGAGCCCCTGCAGCAGCACCTACTGTAGAGCCTCTGATTGATTATGAGGATGAGGTCCCAGTTTAGACCGCACCATCCGGACTCGCTCAGGTATCAGAGGGATTCATATCCACTCCCATGCTTCATGCTTAGTAGGCCTCATAGAGAGAATGTCCTAGACCGGTGCATTTTTTGTGGCACCAACTATCTCTCAAGCTGAAAGAGGAGCATAGACTCCCTCTACTCAAACTCTGGAGCAGATGGCTCCCATATATCTGACTCCGACAGTTCTTCTAGTTGGGGTATTTCAGCCTATTATTACTACATAGACTGGGTAGAGGCCCGCAATGTCATCTGAGGGATTGATGAGGTTAGATAACTTCACAAAGCTCTTTCATATTCATTTTAGTAGTGCACCTCTTGAGGACCCAAAGGATTATTTGGATCGGTGCTACGAGGTGCTGCACAATGTGGGTATTATTGAGTCTAATGGAGTAGACTTTGTAGTGTTTCAAATGACCGATTCTTCCAAGAGGTGGTGGAAGGATTATAGGCAGGGTAGACCAGCAGGTTCGCCACCCCTCACTTGGGATCAGTTTTCGTAGCTTTTCTGGAGAAGTTTATTCCTTTCACTCTGAGAGAGGAGTACCACAGGAAATTCGAGTGCCTTCAACAGGGTAGCATGACCGTTATCTAGTATGAGACCCGATTTGTGTACCTGGCTTGCCATACAGTTATCTTACTACCTACTAAGAAGGAGAGAGTGAGGAGATTCATCGATGGACTTACTTTCGATATCAGGCTACAGAGGACCAAGGAGACAGGAGATGATATTTCTTTCCAGAGGGTCGTAGATATTTCTAAGCAGATCGAGATGATTCGTGGTCAGAGTGGGGAGGCAGTATCCGAAAAGAGGCCTTGTTATTTTGGTGGTTTCAGTGGTGCCTCATTTGGAGGCAAAGGTTCGTTTGGTAAAGGCTATCCTTCCAGGCTGATTTAGTCAGAGCTTCATCCATCCCATAGTGCTTCAGGTGGTCATGGTTCTTATGGGTCTCATCCTAAGCAGCTAGCCTACAGCGCACCTTCAGCTCCTATTAGTGCACCTTCGATCCATAGTTATCAAGGTGGTTATCCAGGTCGACAGGGCCAGTTTCAGAGTTAGTAGTCATAATAGTAAAGGACTTGTTATACTTGTGGAGATCCGAGGCTCGTTGTGATATTTTTCCCTAGGTCATAGGGTAGCATGCAACAACAGGGTTCTCATGCCATGGTTCTGTTACTAGTTGCTCCACCGACCGCTCAGTCAGCTAGAGGTGAGGGTTAGGTTGCTAGAGGTGAAGGTCAAGTTATTATAGTTGGAGGTCAGGCCTCTAGAGGTGGAGGCTAGCTAGCTAGAGGCCATCAGAGAGGCAGAGGTCAGAGCGGTAGGGGCTAGCCTCATTTTTATGCATTTCCATCTAGACTAGAGGCAGAGGCAGCCAATGCTTTTATCATAGGTATTGTTCCAGTTTTTCATAGAGATGCCTCAATTTTATTTGATCTAGGCTCTACCTATTCATACTGTGTCATCCTATTGTGCTTCATATCTGGTTTTGCCTCATGATTTTTTGAGTGCTCCTGTATATGTGTCCACGCCCGTGGAAGGTTCTATAGTAGTAGATCATGTATATCGCTCATGTGTGGTTTCTATCATGGGCCTTAAGACTAGTCTAGATCTTTTACTTCTTGATATGGTGTACTTTAATGTTATTTTGGGCATGGATTGGTCTCACTACTCACGGACAAACTTGGTCGAGTCTGAGGAATCGGTACGGAGACGTCAATATTTTACCTTATCACGCTATATTTGACAGTCACGCCAAGACGATGATCTTAGCCATGCCAGTGTTGCCTTGATTAGATGGAGTCCTAGCCATTCTACTAGTAGGTTTATTTCTTATGTGAAGGCTCGGCATATGGTCAAGAAGGGATGTCTAGCATATTTGGTCTATATTCGTGATCCTAGCGTAGAGGATCCTTCCATGGATTCTGTACCAGTTGTGCTCGAGTTTCCAGAGGTGTTTCCTACAGATCTGTCGGGGATGCCACCCGATAGAGATATCGACTTCTATATTAGCTTGGCACCGAGCACTCAGAACATTTTTATTTTACCATACTGTATGGCCCCAGCTGGGTTGAAGGAATTGAAGGAGAAATTGCAAAATTTGCTTGATAAGGGATTCATTAGACCTAGTGTCTCGCCCTAGGATGCACTAGTGTTATTTTTGAAGAAGAAGGATCGTTCAATGAGGATTTGTATAGATTATCGATAGTTGAACAAACTATCAAGTACAACTATCCTTTGCCGAGGATTGATGACTTATTTGATCAGCTTCAGGTTGCCAAAGTGTTTTCAAAGATTAATTTGAGATCTGGCTACAATCAGGTGAATATTAGGGCATCGAATGTCCCTAAGACATCCTTTTGGCTCGGTGTGGTCATTATGAGCTCTTAGTGATGTCATTTGGCTTCACAAATTCCCCAGCAGCATTTATGTATTTGATGAACTAGGTATTCAAGCCCTATTTGTATTCTTTTGTGATCGTCTTCATACCTGAGCATCTTCAGATTTTACTTCACACCTTGAAGGATGGATAGAAATAGGCCAAGTTTTTAAAGTGTGAGTTTTGGTTAGATTCGATTGCCTTTTTTAGGCATGTTGTATCTTTAAAGGGAATCAAAGTGGATCCTAAGAAGATTGAGGTAGTTTAGAAGTGGCATAGACCTACTTCTACTACAGACTACTACAGAGATTCGGAGCTTCCTTGGTTTGGCGAGTTATTATCACCGGTTCGTGGAGGGTTTTTCATCTATCACAGCCCCATAGACTAGATTGACCTAGAAGGGTGCCCCATTTAGGTAGTCTGATGAATGTGAGTTGAGCTTTCAGAAGCTCAAGACTGCTTTGACTACCACTCCAGTGTTGGTGTTGCCTACGGGTTAGGGATCTTACACAGTGTATTGCATTGCATCACGTATTAGGCTGGACGCGGTATTGACGCAGGATAGTAGGGTGATTGCCTGCGCATCGCGGCAGCTGAAGGTTCATGAGGAGAACTACCATGTTCATCACTTAGAGTTGGAAGCTATTGTTCATGCATTAAAGATTGGAGGCATTACATCTATAGCATGTCATGTGACGGATTCACAGATCATCAGAGTCTACATCACTTTATTTAAGAAAAAGGCTCTAAATTTGAGGTAGCGAAGGTGGTTAGAGCTATTAAAAGACAAGAATATCACCATTTTGTACTTACCCGAGAAGGCTAGTGTGGTGGTCGATGCCTTGAGCAAAAAGGTTGAGAGTATGGGTGCTTGCATATATTCTAGTTTGTAAGATACCACTAGCATTAGATGTTCAGGCATTGGCCAATCAGCTCGTGAGATTAGATGTTTTGGAGCCCAGCCGGGTTCTTGCTTACATGATTTCTCGGTCTTCTTTGTATGAGCGCAATAGAGAGCGTCAGTATGATGACGCCCATTTGCTTGTCCTTAAGGACATGGTGCAGCACGGCAATGCCAAGGAGGTTTTTATTGGAGATGATGGGGTGTTTCGGATGCAGGGTCGAATTTGTGTGCCCAATGTGGACGGGCTGCGTGAGTTGATTCTTGAGGAGGCCCACAGTGCGCGGTATTCCATTCATCTGGCTTCCACTAAGATGTATCAGGATTTGAGGTAGCAATATTAGTGAAGAAGAATGAAGAAAGATATAGTAGAGTATGTGGCTCGATGTTTTAAGTGTCAGCAGGTGAAGTACGAGCATCAGAGGCCTGGCGATTTGCTTCAGAGACTTGATATTCCCGAGTGGAAGCGGGAGCGTATTACCATAGATTACGTTGTTGGACTCCCACATACATTGAAGAAATTTGACGTAGTATGGGTCATTATGGATAGGTTGACAACGTCAGTGCATTTCATTCCAGTGACGGCTACCTATTCTTCAGAGTAGGTGGCTCAGATCTATATTCGGGAGATTGTTCGTCTTCACGACGTATAGGTGTCTATTATCTCCGATCAAGGTACACAGTTCGCATCGCATTTCTGGAGAGTTGTGCAGCGAGAGTTAGGTACGTAGGTTGAGTTGAGTACAACATTTCACCCCCAGATGGACGGGTAGTCCAAGCGCACCATTCAGATCTTAGAGGACATGCTATGCACCTGTGTTATGGATTTCGGGGGTTCTTAGGATCAGTTCTTACCGCTTGCGGAGTTTGCCTATAACAATAGCTACCAATCGAGTTTTCAGATGGCTCCTTATGAGACCTTATATAGGAGGCGGTGTCATTCTCTAGTTGGTTGGTTTGAGTTGGGAGAGGCTAGGTTGTTGCACACTAATTTTGTTCGGGTTGCCTTAGAGAAAGTAAAGTTGATTCAAAATTGTCTTCGTACAGCCTAGGGGTGGAAAATGGGCGGGTTGGGCTGAATTTGGGCGGGTGAAGATGAATTAGGTCAATAAATGGGTCATTTTCCAACCCAGCCCAAAGTTTACTTGGGCTAAGATAGGCTAAATAATAGGCCATAGCCCAACCCACCCAACTTGAACCATATTTTAGAACTATGTTCATCTTACATAAACAAAGCGTTTTACCTTTTATACATAGGTATATAAAAGGTTAAATAAGTAAAATTAGTATTTTGAGAATCAAAATATATTTTCTTAAATAACAAATTAGTATTTAAAATGTGTAAGTTGAAAATATTTTATGGGTGAGGGGTTGGAGTGGGTGGGTGGTGCAGAAAAATAAAAAAATTGAAAATTGAAAATTGAAAATATAAGGAAAAAAAGTTAAAAAATTTTGAGGGGGGTGGTGGTGGTGGTGGATGGGGGGTGCAGAAAAATAAAAAAAATTGAAAATTAAAAATACAAAAAAAACTAAGTAAAAACAATTGAGAGTGTTTGCGGGCGGGAGGTGGGATTAGGGTGGGTGATTGGTGCAGAAAAGCAAAAAAATAGAAAATTAAAAAAAAAAATTATTGGGGCAACTAAGTAAATTTCAAGATAAATTGGGTTAAGATCCCTTTATTTTGGGTGAGCTACATGGGTTGTATTTGGGCTATTTTATGGATCAGAATGGGCTATAAAAATAATGGGTTAACTTGGGCTCAGCCCAAACAGACCCATCAGCTAAAATGTTTGTAGCCCAACTCACTAATCTCTAGGCGGGTTGGATGAGTTTGGGCTCAAATTGCGACCCCTAGTACAGCCTAGTCTAGGCAAATGAGTTACGCTGATCGGAGGGCTTGTGATGTAGCATTCATGGTGGGAGAGAGGTTTTTGCTGCATGTTTTACCCATGAAGGGTGTGATAAGGTTCGGGAAGAAAGGCAAGTTAAGCATTAGGTATATCGGTCCCTTTGAGATTCTTGAGAGGGTTAAGATGGCCTCAGACATGTATTATCACCCAGATTATCGGTAGTCCACACGGTATTCAATGTTTTCATGCTCCAGAAGTATCACCGGAGATCCGTCCTATGTATTAGATTTCAGCTCAGTCCGATTGGACAAGAATATGACTTATGAGGAAGAGTTGGTGGCTATTCTAGCCCGGCAGGACCGAAAGTTGAGGTCTGAGAGTTATCCTTCTATTAGAGTGCAGTGGAGAGGTTAGTTGACCAAAGTGTGTAAGAGATTATTGGTGTAGCTATTTCTGGTGTCTAAGGTTTTGTGCTTCGCGATCCCAAAGCCACTCCCATGATTGCGAAGGGGAAATTGGGGCTGGGTGATTTTTTCTTCGCGAACACGAAGTAGTGGAGGGGTTTACCCTTCGTGAATGTGATCGCCCTCCCGCGATTGCAATGGGTTATGGGATCTGGGGGAAAATCAGGTGTTACTCTTCCCTAACGCGGTCTTTGGCACGCGCCTCTGCGCCCACAAGACCACTAGACATATATGTGTGCAGCTAGTGCAGCATGAGTACGTAAATTAACACGTACCCAATAAGTATCTAATCTAACCTAGAAGAAGTAGTGACGAGGGGTCGACTTCCACACTTACTATGGGCAAACAATAAAGTACCCAAACTATAATCAATCATGGATTATAAAAATACATCTAAAAACTCAATAACAAAAAATAAATAAACGATTCTTTCACTAATAGTGAATCCCAAATTAATTTTCATCATTTAACAAACTAATCTCTCAAGCCACTGAAACAATATCAATTATAATTGGGCTCCAAGAATTTTTACGCACGAATCATGCCGAGGTCGTACGGTCTAATCCAACATACAAATATATAAATTGTTCACTGACGAGGGTCAAACAACACAAACAATAGATGCATCTATCTGCTACCGAGGCGTTCAGCCCGCTCCACAAGAAGAGAAAGTACTTTATAAACAACCGATTCAAGATTATTAAGAGGCTAATATTCAAAGAAACACCAATTCTGATTAACGTTCAAGTAACCCGTACCAAACTCAAGTAAATGAAATTTGACCTTTTACAATTCTTTTATTAAGTTCTGATATGACTTAAGCATTTAAATTAGAAAGTAGTGTGAAAATATCGCAAGTATCACATGATTTGGGTCCTAAACTACCCGGACATAAGCATAACTAGTAGCTACGTACGGACTCTCATCACCTCGTGCGTACGTAGCTCCCACAAATAGAAGCACATATTAAATCATTCACCTATGGGGTTAATTCCCTCTTACAAGGTTAGAAAAGAGACTTACCTCGCTTCGAAGTTCCATAACCGGTTGCAAAGCTTTTTCAACAACTCAAACCGATGCACATCGCTCCAAAACTAGTCAGTTTTGCAAATCCATAAATATATACTTTAATACTCATTATAATTCAATTTATAACAATTTCCAACTCCTCTCAAAAAGTTAATAATGTCACCCTCGGGCCCACGTGTCCGAATTCCGAAAATATTCGAAGATAAACATTACCCATAATTCATGAACTCAAATATATAATTTATTTTCAATTCCATGCCCAAATTCGTGGTCGAAATCCAAAAAAATCATTTTTTTACGTTTTTCTTCAAAAACCCAAATTCCTACAAATTTTCATGTCTAAATCCATATATAACCCTTCTAGTTAACTCACAACTAGTAGAAATCACTTACCTCTTGATTGACGATGAAAATGGTGCTCCAAAATCGTTCCTAGGTCGGCTCCCGTCAAGAAAATGAGATAAAAATGGCCAAACTCCCGATTTTCAAAAGAACACGGCCTAGTTCGACCTTCTTCGCGAACGCGGCAAGTCCTTCGCATTCGCGAAGCAATTACCAGCTCCAACTCAAATACTCCCTTTTGCGAACGCGAGTCACTGCTCGCAAACGCGATGCTTTTCCAGGCGAACATTCACGAACGCATTGCACCCTTCGCGAACGCGAAAGCTAAAATCCCCATAGGCCCAGTTTCTCCTTCGTGAACGCGTAGCTCAAAAGTCAGCAGCCAACCGATCCTTCTTCGCAAACGCAGAAATCCCTTCGCGTTCGCGAAGAACAAAACCAAACACCAGATATCATCCACCACAACTCAGCCAAACCATCCCGAACACACCCGAGGCCCCTGAGACCCCATCCAATCACACCAACCAGTTCCCTAACATAACACGGACCTACTCGAGGCCTCAAATCACATCAAACAACATCGAAATCATGAATCACACCCCAATTCGAGCTTAATAAACTTTAGAACTTCAAACTTCTACATTTGATGCCGAAAGCTATCAATTCAATCCAATTGACCTCAAACTTTGCACACAAGTCCTAATTGACATTACGGACCTACTCCCGCTTCCAGAATCAGAATCTGACCCCGATATCAAAAAGTCCATTATCGGTCAAACTTCCAAAAACCTTCAACTTCCAACTTTCGCCAAACAACCCCAAAATGACCTACGGACCCCCAAATCCACATCCGGATGCGCTCCTAAAACAAGAATCACCATACGGAGCTATTCCCAGGATCGAAATCCCAAACGGGCATCGATAACATTAAAATACACTTCAACCCAAATTCATAAAATTCTTCCAAAATGCCAACTTTCCACAATAAGCATTGTAACGCTCCCGGCCATCCAAGACTCTGTCCGAGCATATGCCTAAGTTCACAATCATCATATAAAGCTATTGGAACCTCCAAATCCCGATTCTGAGGTTGTTTACTAAAAGTTAAACCTTAGTCACCTCTTCTAACCTAAAGCTTCCGAAATGAGAATTTTCCATTTGAATCAACTACGAACTTCCCAAAATTCAATTCCGACCACACGTGAAAGTCATAATACCTGAACCGAAGCTACTCAAATAGCTGAATGACGCGCTAGAGCTCAAAACGACCTGTCGGATCATTACATTCTCTCCCACTTAAACATATGTTCGTCCTCGAACATGCTAAGAACTGCTCCGGAGTTGTCAAAAATCCCTATTTAACACCTCGTGCACCTACCTGTGCTACCACAACCCAGTTGGGCACATTAGCTTGCGCCGGACTGAAGATCCTTCCTGCTACCTTAGCTAACAAGCTTTAGAACCAAATTCCAACATCCAAAATCCTCGACAATACCAGATTCTCACACACGGACACCGTACCAATCACCAGACATTGAACCCAACGTGACCATGCTACTCTACTGAAATCACAACATGCACCACATAACTCATTTTACCAAGGAAATCTCCCTCGAGCACAATAGCTGAACTTTTCATTGACCCAAAGCTCGTAGTATACCTCATAACATATATAAGCCATGTTTCAACTCTCGCAATACAACCACGACAGAAGCAATGTGTATAAAATCATAACCACTTGCCGAATCAACAAATCATAGTCTTTCTCTAGTTAAGGACATTACCTTATTTTGAACCGAATAACAATATTTGCTCTTTGATAAACCTTATATAGATCTGATTGCACTAAATTTCAGTTCCAAAAATCTTGTATCACCCAGTACAAGTTGCTCGACAATAAGCCACCTCAAACATTGACCAAGATCTCATATGATGCCACAATGCGCCGACAAGCTATAAACTCGAAGGTACTACATAAGGAAAATTAACTCTAGAAAGAACTACTCAACCCACGTAATTAATTAAACAGCTGAAAGGATGTTCTGAACCTTCCTCAGAAAATGAGAAACGAAACACATAAAAATAGATACAGGGGAGCTGTACTCAACATCATATTGTTGCGGCATGTAACCCGATCCACACATGATACCTGTGGCGGCGTGCCACCTAATCCAAACAACATACCTGTAATAATCTATAAGGAAATACCTACCGATCCAAAATGCTCATACATACGAAATACTCGAACATCGACCACAAACACGCCAAGTGCATCTGCTCCCACAAGACCACTTGACATATATGTGCCTGCACAAAATGTACAGCAAGTGTAGCATGAGTACGTAAATCAACGCGTACCCACTAAGTATCTAATCTAACCTCGAAGAAGTAGTGACGAGAGGTCGACTTCCACACTTACTATGGACTAAAAATAAAGTACCGAAATTATAATTAAGCATGGATTATATAAATACAACTGAAAACTCAATAACAAGAAATAAATAAAAGATTCTGTCACTAATAGTAAATCTTAAATTAATTTTCATCATTTAAAAATTAGTCTCTCAAGCCAATGAAGCAATATCAATTATAATTGGTCTCTAAAAATTTTTATGCATGAATTATGCCGAGGTCGTACGGTCCGATCCAACATACAAATATATAAATTGTGCACTGCCGAGGGTCAAACAACACGAACCATAGATGCATATATCTGCTATCGAGGCGTTCGACCCGCTTCACAAAAAAAAAGAGAAAATACTTTATAAACAATTGATTCAAGATTATTAAGAGGCTAATATTCAAAGAAACAACAATTCTCATTAAACAGTCAAGTAACCCGTACAAAGCTCAAGTAAATGTAATTCGACCTTTTACAATTCCTTTATCAAGCTACGATATGATTTAAGCATTTAAATTAGCAAGTAGGGTGCAAATATCGCAAGTATCCCATAATTTGGGTCCTAAACTACCCGGACATAAGCATAATTAGTAGCTACATACGGACTCTCGTCACCTTGTACGTATGTAGCCCCCAGAAATAGAAGCACATATTAAATCAGTTTACCTATGGTGTTAATTCCCTCTTACAAGGTTAGAAAACAAACTTACCCTCGCTCCGGAGTTCCATAACCGGCTCCAAAGCTTTTCCAACAACTCAAACCGATGCTCATCGCTCCAAAAGTAGTCAATTAATGTGCAAATTCATAAATATATATTCTAATACTCATTATAATTTAATTTATAACACTTTCCAACTCCACTCAAAAAGTCGATAAAGTCACCATCGGGCCCACGTGCCCGGATTCCGTAAACTTTCGAAGATAAACATTACTAAATAACATCAAGAACTCAAATATATAATTTATTCTTAATTACATGCCCAAATTCATGGTCAAAATCCAAAAGTACCAATTTATAGTTTTTTCTGCAAAATCCCAATTCCTACAAATTTTCATGTCTAATTCCATATAAAACCCTTGTAGTTAACTCACAACTAGTAGAAATCACTTACCTCACGATTGACGACGAAAATGGTGCTCCAAAATCGCTCCTAGATCGGCTCCCATGGAGGAAATGAGACAAAAATGGCCAAACTCCCGATTTTTAAAACAACACTGCCTAGTCTGACCTTCTTTGCGAACACGGCAAGTCCCTCGCGTTCACGAAGCAATTACCGGCTCCAGCTCATAAACTCTCTTTCGTGAACGCGAGTCACTACTCGCGAATGTGATACTTTACTAGGCGAACCTTCACGAACGCGTTGCACCCTTAGCGAACGCGAAGGCTAAAATCTCCATAGGCCCAGTTTCTCCTTCGTGAACGCGTAGCTCAAAAGTCAGCAGCCAATAGATCCTTCTCGGGAACGCGGGAATCCCTTCGCGTTCGTGAAGAAAAAAACCAAACACCAGACATCATCCACCACAACTCATCCAAACTTGGTCCAAAACCATCCCGAAACACACCTAAGGCCTCCCGGACCCTGTCCAGTCACACCAGCCAATTCCATAACATAACACAAACCTGCTCGAGGCCTCAAATTACATCAAACAACATTAAAATCATGAATCGCACCTCAATTTAAGCTTAATGAACTTCTTAAAATTCTATATTTGATGCTGAAACCTATCAATAACATTAAAATACACTTCAACCCAAATTCATGAAATTCTTCCAAAATGCCAACTTTCCACAATTAGCGTCGTAACGCTCCCGGGTCATCCAAAACCTGATCCGAGCATACGCCCAAGTCCAAAATCATCATATGAACCTATTGGAACCTTCAAATCCCGATTTTGAGGTAGTTTATTAAAAATTCAAATCTTAGTCAACTCTTCCAACTTAAAGCTTCTGAAATAAGAATTTTCTTCTGAATCCCGAAATTTAATTTTGACCACACGTGCAAATCATAATATCTGAGATGAAGCTACTCAAGGCCTCAAACCACTTAATGACGCGTTAGCGTTCAAAACAACCGGTCGGATTGTTACAACATTGGGTTAGTTATATTCATGCTACACTTTTGCATTTCTTGTACAGATATTGGCATTGGTCCCAGTAACGTCTAGTAGTGTTCTACTCGAATCCAGTGACATTCGGAGACTTGAAGTATAGTTGCATAGCGTCCGCAGCCCTGAAGCCTCTTGTTTATCTATCCTACTATTTATCTAGTCTCGAACAGTTGTATTTGCTTCAAACCATATGTGTAGTACTCTAGTTGTTCATGTATTCGTGACTCCGAATTTTTGGAGATATTAGATATCGTTATATATGTTTTATTATTCCATCTCAGACTATTTTGGTTTATTTTATTAATGTTTTATTTTGAATAGTAAAAATTGGTTAAATAATCTAGCTAACGTTGACTTGTCTAGCAAGTGAAATGTTAGGCGCTAGTGGGATTCCAGGTCGTGACAAGAATTCTTGAACAATCTTTTCTTGTTTAATGTATGTCAATGTGAATTCTCAATTATTTTGCACATCATAATTGAATCGGAATGGTCAAATCGTCCTTTCCAACTGATAAATCCTTTGTATCACTATACGAGCATGTAAATTCATTATGCTTATATTTGTGTAGTACAAGCAGGAAGAAAGTCGGGTAACCTTCAATATTTATCCGATATGATTTTAGTAATATGAAGATATTCAATCTTCACATCATTTATAGTCTCAATATGTCACCATTTTGGCTAATATCTTTGAAACTCAATAAGTTTCTTTGAGACTTACTATAAACAATACTCTTCCGGGGCGCTTAAATAATTTTGAACTACAGTTCTTCCGTCAAACCATCCATATGCTTAATGTCTCCTCCACGGACAAAACCATATTTTTGTCATGATCAAAATTATTGTAGGCAAGACCATGTTCTTGCTTTACTTTTGTCTTTAATAATATTTGATAAGGGCTGACAAAATATTTTTTACGTAGCATAGGTACGTGACCAGTGACATATTCATGTAATTACACAGGAATATTTAATCTCTTTATTTCTCTCAAACTACCTTCAAATATGAGTTGTGGTATTTATCCAACTATGCATGAGCACATCCTTATTCATAATATTTATCACATATAGTCATATTCACTTCCAAGAATGAGTCTGCATTCACAATGCTTATCACAAGTCTCATTCTTTCAACGAATGGACTATAATCATCTAGATATACTTTATTATTATTTTCATACCACTGCAATGGTAAATATTGCCTTCACTTTTTAAGAATTACTTTGAGAACCTTTATTTTTCTCCTTTTTATAATTACTCTAATGATGATTATTATTATTTTGGCCTCTGACACGTCCACATACATTCATAAGGCCCCGATAATTAGTTAGACTTTTTTCAGACTTTTGATCTATTGGTTTACATTCACTTCAGGGAATGGAGCAGATACAATGAGACGCACTTCATTTTTTTTTGTTAAAATCATATTATTTCCCCAATCATTATTATATCATAAACGTGGTGCATTGGGACTCGAACCCATTGTCTTATTCATATAATATGTATTAGGCCATAATGCATTGGGACTTGGATCCAACGTCTTATCATCATTATGCATCACGGCTTCAATCTGATATTTTAAAATATCTTTCTAAAAATTGCTACTTCATGAGCAAATTCGAGGCAAGTAACATAGAGAATAGTTCTCTACATGTCTTTATCAATAATAAACTTAGCGAGCCTTTTGAAAATATTACACTTTTAGTGATCATAGTAACCAATCATAACTAATAATATCTTGAACGTAGTATCACTTAATTTAGCATCTATAAGCATAAATACTTAGTCGCAATGAATCTTTAAAAATATTAGTTATCACTTTAATTGTCATATATTTTTATTATAATTATGTAACAAACATTTGCTAATGAAACAAACACGTGTAACACAGATCAATGCCTTTTGAATTTCACGAAGATACATCTAACGCTGATATCCAAATAAATATGATGATCATAGTACTACCTTAATAAAATGAAAGACCATCAAGATGCAATTAATTGCTAGAATTTGCATAGGTTAATAGAAATTATAGCCATGTGTAAAGTCTTTTAACATAGACCAATGTTTTTGTCAAAACATCATGTGAAGAACGATTTTCTAAATTCTTAATGCTCTTAAAGATGCACATTATGGTGACTTTTATTTATGCAGTTAACATGTCTCTAAAGTTAGAGAATTACCAAGTTATTGAAGGACTATACTTTCTACAGTGCTATACAAATAGGTGTAACTAATATATAAAATCTATGAGATAAATTAACTCATTTCAGTCATTCATGAAAGAAAAATGCAAACACTACCTTAGAAAACTCATAACCATTATCGGATGTAATTTACTACATGCATATATTAAACTATCATGCAATCCAATTAGAAGTGAATAAGATCGATGGTCGTGTATAATGCTTTACTTTTAATTTCTTATACTGAAGCCTCTAGCTTCAAAAATCGCCGGACTTAATTGGAAAGAAAATAAGATCAACACTTATAGCTAGAAATTCGTGTTGATAACGTTTTAAAAAAATACGATCAAAGTAACAACATGAAATAAGAAAATAGACAAAATATGTAGAGAGGAGGAGAGAGTTTTTCTTCTTATTTCAATTATGTTTCTTGTGTGTTCTTCCATAGGCAAATAGTACCTTATATATAGTGTACAACATACATCCAAAGTTCACTAGATACATCCTAGAAATTAATGCGTACACGTAGTACATTGAGTAAAATATATAGATAGATTAAATGAACAACTATTGATACCCAATTTTTTTCTCATATATTTTTAAAATGCATATATACTTTCAAAATAGTTGTGACGACCCAAAGGGTCATCACATGTTTCCTCACTCGTTCCGTGCTTTCGAGGCCTTGAAAACCTCACTTTTACTTGCCTCGATTTGCATGCGCAGTCCGGGCGCGTAGCCGAAAAGCTTTTATGTTGAAATATGTGAAATTTATGAAAAATTTGAAGAATTTTGATATTAATATGATTAAAGTTGACTTCGGTCAATATTTTTGGTAAACGGACCCGGACCCGTGATTTGACGGTTCCGGAGGGTCCGTAAAAAAATATGGGACTCGGGCATGTGCCCGGAGTCGAAATCCGAGGTCTAGAACCCAGGTAAAAGAATTTTTCTGTTAAATTGTTTTTCTGAAATTATTAAGGAAAATGGAAATGAAAATTAATTAAAAGACTATGGTATCGGGCTCGTATTCTGGTTCTGACGCCCGGTACAAGTCTTATATATTGTTTAAGCGCTTTTTGTGAAGTTTGGTCGAAATCGGACGTCGTTTGACGTGCTTCGGACTATGAATTCCAAGTTTGAAAGTTTAAGAAGTTTGAAATGGAAATGATGATTTTGAGGCTTGACCCATTAATTTTGATGTTGTTTTGGCGATTTGATCGCTCGAGTAAGTTCGTAGGATGTTATTGAGTTGGTGTGTGTGATTGGTTAGGATCCCCGAGGGCTCGGGAGTGTTTTCAGAGGTGTTCGGGGTAGTTTTGCACTTTGAATGGTAGCAGATTTTTCTGTAATTTTTGCTCAGTGAAATCCTTCATCGCGTTCGCAGCATTGCCTTCGTGTTCGCATAGCTTTTCTCCCTTAGACCTTCGCGTTCGCGATCGCGAAGCTTTGTTGCTTCCTTCAACGCGTTCGCGTGTCTCCTCATGCGTTCGCGTAGGCGTAGATTCCAGACCCCAAATACTTTACTCTACGCGTTCGCGTTCCCCTGTCGCAAACGCGATGTTTACACAGTTCCTTCTTCTATGCATTCGCAATTAGCACCACGCAAACGCGATGCCTTGACCTGTTCACCCTTCGCGAACGCGTCCCTGTTCACGCGAACGCGAAGGGCATTTTTGCCCAGCGAATTTGTAAGGTAAAAACAGAACAGTAGCTCGGGAATTTCATAAAAATACATGAAGCCCTTTCTTCTCCAAGCACTTAGCCGTCCATTAAAGCTCCCTTTCATCAAAACTTCTTGGGTAAGCATTGTTCAACTTGTTTCCTTCAATTTCCTTCATTAATTACTGAAATCCAAGCCCTAAATCATGAAATTCAAGGTAGAAATTATGGGTTTTGGGTAGAGTTAGGGTTTTGAGAATTTTGGGTGGTTCAACATCAATTTGGGGTTGAATCTTAAAACAAATTATATATTTGGACTCGTGGGGTTATGGGTGATTGGGTTTTGGTCCGAGCCTCGAGTTTGAACCATGTGGGCCCGGTGTCTAATTTTGGAATTTTTGGAATAATGCTAGAAAATTCATATCTATGCTATGGGACGTTGCCATTGAGTCTTTATTGATATTATTAAATTGGTTATGCCTAGATATCACTGGATTGGAGGTGGAACCGCGAGAAAAAGCAATAGTTGAGGATTAAGTAGATTTCAAGGCTTTCAGGTAAGTGTTTGGTTTAACCCTAGCTTGAGGGAATAGGAGTTGAGTCTTGTTGCTAATTGCTATGTGATCGAGTATGATGTATAGGCATGGTGACGAGTATCTATACATCGGTGTCTAGCATGACCGTGAGTCCTTATAATGTGATTATCATGATTTGGCTGTGAACTCCGTGTGTATTGGAGGATTTCTAAATGTTGTGAATAACATGTGAATGATAAAATGATTAATTGATTCTTGGGAGCATTGGCTCGAACTGTGATACGAATATTGAAGGCATACGAATTGTCTTGATTAATTAGAGCGTTGGCTCAAAATAGAAGAGTGAATTATGAGATGAGAAAAAGTAAGAAAGCGTTGTTAATTATTCCCTTGCCGGGACGTTTGGTTGAACTTGTTGGATTATTTCCCTTGCCGGGATGTTTGTCAAATATTTGCTTATTTTTATGTCTCTTAATTGTGACTGTTGTTTGGAAGATCAATCTGTTAAATGATATTGAGGAGCGGATTGCACGCCGCAACAATGATATAGAGGATCGGGTTGCACGCCGCAACAATAATATGTGAGGATCGGGTTGCGCGCCGCAACAGCGATACCTGATAAGTGGTATTTATGGGTTGGGTTGCACGCCGCAACAATGATATTTATGGGTCGGGTTGCACGCCGCAACGGTGATATTTATGGGTCGAGTTGCACGCCGCAACAGTGATATTTGTGGAGCGGGTTGCACGCCGCAATAGTGATATTTGTGGAGCGGGATGCACGCTGCAATAGTGATATTTGTGGAGCGGGTTGCACACCGCAACAGTGATATTTATGGGTCGGGTTGCACGTCGTAACTGTGATATTTGTGGAGCGGGTTGCACGCCGCAACATTGATATTTGTGGAGCGAGTTGCACGCCGCAACAGTGATATCTGTGGTGCAGGTTGCACGCTGCAACAGTGATATTTGTGGAGCGGATTGCACGCCGCAACAGTTATTGATACCGTGTGTTTGTAATGAGAATTGTTTCCTTGTTCATTGTGAATCTAAGTTGTTCTAGTTTGTTATTTGGGATTACTATTGAGATTGTATCTCCCCATAGCATGTCTCCCCCTCCCATGTTGTTAATTGCCTTGTATTTGATATTCCGCTGTATATTTATAACTGCACAGGTTTATGTGGTGTCCAGTCTAGCCTCGTCACTACTTCGTCGGGGTTAGGNGGATTTCATTATCACGAGACTGAGGTAGCCTTGCAGACGTCTGCAGGCCCGGCGTCTCTTCTTTATGCTTTTCTTATTTGACTGTTGCCTCATTGTTTCGAGACAGACAACTGTTATATTTCATTCAGATCTTTGTATGTAGTTTATTCTTAGAAGTTCGTGAGTAATGTGACATCAAATCTTGGGCAGAGGATATATTTAACTATTCCATATTTTGATTCGTATATATCAGACAGACTTCCGCTATTGTTATCATTAGAATTAATGTTCTATATTGATACTCTAAACTGGTAAAAATAATTGTTTAAAATGGAAAAGGTAAGTAAGTTGGCTTGCCTAGCTACCACGAGTAGGCGCCATCACGACTCCAATGGTGGCAAATCCGGGTCGTGACAATAGTGCACGAACATCAACCAATATTTTTTCGTAATTTTCTGTAATTTAAAAAAAAAAATTAATTTATTCCAGTATTTTATTATCTAAACAATTACTAATTGCATTACAGATAATTTTATAATAATTTATTACTTGGTTTTTATTAAGCTTTAATCATTTCATGCATAATTATATTTGTATCTTTAGACTATAATTGCAATAACTTTGCAATAATAGCCCTTATATGCATAATTACATTATTTGCACGAAAAATATTTTTTATATTTTTATAACATTAATTAATTATTTTAAATCATTTTCATGCATAAATAACATTTTTTTATCATTTATTAGCAATTTGTATGAATTATTTTATCAAATTAATTGGGTATTTAACATTTAGCCTCTTTTAATTTGATCTCTTTTCGGACCTGGCCCAAATTATCACCCCCAACCAAATTAAATTAAAGCATAGCCCGTCTAAACCCGCCCCAGCCTTGAATCGATCTTGGTCGTTGATCTCAAGAGATCAACGGTCCAAAACCCACCTTCCATTTTTATTACACTAACCCCCCCCCCC
>MU715125.1:104782-115040 GCA_026770625.1 Nicotiana glauca
AATATTTTCTTTATGGATTTTAGTATTTTTGTTATTGAATATTTTAGTACAATGTTATGACACATCTCATATTATTATATTATTTTCTTGAAAAAATACATTATATAGTTATATCCTTGTAGGATTAGAGAAGTATGTGGAGCACAAGTTATATATTTGTGCTATGAAGAATTATCGGGGAAAAAAAACCCGAAAATCCGAAAAAATCGAGAAAATCCGAGATTGAAAAACCCAATTTCGTTGGTTTGGTTTGGTTTATAGATATGAAAATCTGACACTATTGGTTTGGTTTGGTAATTGAAAAATCCGAACCAACCCGGCCTATGTACACCCCTAGTTGCAGGCATATTTTGGCATTCGCGTTCGCGTAGGTCCATTCGCGTTCGCGTAGCTGTAAGTTCTTGGCCTTCGCGTTCGTGAGGCATAGGCCGCGTTCGCGTAGGCCTGAGGCTGTTGGTCTTCGCGTTCGTGGTTGCGACCCCGCATTCGCGTAGAGGGAGTTTGGGGGCCCCTGGTCATTGCTCTTCGCGTTCGCGACCAGGGGTATGCGTTCGCGTAGTTGGGCCAGGCTGAGCATCGCATTCACGGGATGGGCTCCGCGTTCGTGTAGAGTAAAAGTGGCCCAGTAGATTTTTGGCCACCGCGAACGCGAGAGGGCCATCGCGTTCGCGAAGAAGGATTTGTCAGCTAGGCAGAAGGGTTTTAATAATATTTCATCCGCGACCCATTTATCATTTCTTCCATTTTTAAACCACCTCAAGAGCTTTTTTGGTAGAAATTGAAGAGGGTTTTGACGGGAATCGATTGGAGGTAAATCTCGTGACCTAGAAATGTTATTTTATTGAAGAATCGACCTTTAATTCTTGGAAAATTGGGTGAAAAATTGAAGAACTAGGGCTTGGGTTTTTAAATGAGAAATTGGGATTTGAGGGAGCATTTGGACTCTGATTTTGATGAATTTTATATGTACGGACTCGTGGCGAGATGAGGAATCCGGTGATGTAAATTTCGTAATTTTTCGAGAAGTGGGCCCGAGGCTCGAGTTTTGCCAACTTCGTGATTTTTGGTGTTTTTCGAGTTCTTTCAATTGGGTTATGTTCCATTAGCTTATTATAACGTATTCCTTGTGGTTTTGATCAGATTCGGCGTGCGAAGAGGTTGATTCAAGAGGAAAAGGCTTAGCGGACTAGTCTTGTGGCCGGTTTGAGGTGAGTAATAGATGTAGATGATGACCTGAGGGTTTGAAACACCGGTATATCACACTGTGACGCTATATTGAGGCGAGACACGTACTCTATGGTGAGTGAGGGGTTGTTTGTGATTGGGGACTTTGGCTTAGTCCGTCCCGAGTGATGTTCATACTGTGTTATTGACTAGAAATTGACTGGTAAAAATCCTACTTGGATTGTTACGAGTATATTCGGGCTGTGCGCCGATTGTTTGGATCCCTTAGGGATTATTATCACGGTTTCCATGATGCTTAGCATGTTTTCATGATATCAGTCCTGAGTTAAACACTGTCTCGAAATGACTAGTAAATTTCTAAAGTTTTAAAAAACTTAATCTATATTTCCTAATAATTGGAACTGAGAATGATAAACTTGACTTTGCCCGTGTGGCTCACATGTATATTCTGGACTGAGTGTGGATCGGGTTGCACGCCGCAGCGATGATACGATGATATTGTACTTGGGTTGTTGGAGCCCCTCCGGAGTCTGAACCCCCACAGTGAGCGCGGGTACCCAAATGGATCGGGCTGCGCGTCGCAGCGGTCATGTGCATTGCATCGCATTCATGCATCGATATCTATCTGTTTTACCTGCCATTTCTTGTTGTTGTTCCACGTTAAATGTGTTGAATTATTGTTTATAGCTTTGCATTGTAAGATCTTGGGATTTCTCACTTTCAGCCATTATATATGTATATTACCACTGAGTTGGAAGTACTCACTTTACTCTCTGCACCATGTGTGCAGATTCAGGTGTCCCGGGAGCATAGTCGAGTTGTTTGCTGCTTCCCAGAGTGTCCAGGAGTTGTCGAGGTAGCTGCCTGACGTCCGCAGGACCCGACTCCTCCCCTTATCCCTTTTATCTTTCCGCATTTTAGAACTCTATATTACATGAGAATTTGCTACTATGTTATCTTAGAGGCTCTAGACTCATGACCCCAGGTCTTTGGGAGATGTTGGTTATGTCAGTGTTTCATACTGTTTCTATTTAAATTATTCGGTTAATAGACTTGACAAACTGCTAATTTCATGTTGTTACTCGGTAATGGGATTTGTGATTGGGTTGTGAGTATTGATTGGTCGGGCTTGCCTAGCAATTGTGTTGGGCGCCATCACGACTAGGATTGGGGTCGTGACAAGTTGGTATCAGAGCCTAGGTTACTAGGCCTCACGAGTCATGAGCCGGTTTAGTAGAGTCTCGCGGATCGGTAGGGAGACGTCTTTATTTATCCTCGAGAGGCTGCAGAACCTTTAGGAAACACTTCATATTATTTAAATTCTTGCCGTGCGGCTCTGTTGATCCGAGAACTAAATCTCTGTATTCTATTCTCTCGCAGATGGCGAGAACCCGTGCTACCGGACGTGGTGGACGACCACCATACCACCCACTAGAGGCCGTGGTCACGACCGTGGTCGTGGTTGAGGAAGAGCGGCAGGGGCAGCACCTGCAGATCCACCAGTTGCCCCCTCTCAGGACCAGCCTCCAGCTGTAGATGCTCCAGCAGCACCTGTTAAGGCACCGGCAGTGCCCATTGTGATTCCTAGTCTTCAGGAGCCTTTAGCTTAGATCTTATCCGTCTGCACTGGCCTGGCTCAGGCAGTCTCAGCCACAACTGTTGTAGCTACCTCACAGACCGGGGATGGTCATCAGACCCCCGCAGCTCGCACACCCGAGCAGGTTGTTCAGGGATTGCAGACACCAGTAGCAGCCCCAGCTCAGCCAGTTACACCGGTTGCTCCAGTTGTGCCAGTCGCACCTGCTCCAGATTATGTGGTTCAGTGATGCCAGACGATGAGAAGTATCGACTAGAGAGGTTCGGTAGACTCCAGCCTCCGATGTTTAGTGGTACTGAGGGCGAGGATGCCCAGGGATTTCTAGACAAGTGTTAGTGTATGCTTCGCATTGCAGGGATTTTGGAGTCTAGTGGAGTGGCTTTTACTACCTTCCAATTCTCAGGGCCTGCATTTACATGGTAGGAGGAGTTTGAGAGGCGTAGGCCTATTGGAGCAGCGCCCCTTACTTGGCAACAGTTCTCCACTCTCTTTCTGGAGAAGTATGTGCCGCAGTCTCGCAGGGAGGAACTGCATCTTCAGTTCGAGTGGTTGATTTAGGGGGACATGACTGTGACCCAGTATGAGTTGAGGTTTATGCAGTTAGCTCGGCATGCTACTTGGATGATCCCGACTGATCGGGAAAGGATTAGGAGGTTCGTGGATGGCCTCAACTATCCAATCCGCATTTTAATGACTAGAGAGAGGGTTGTAGCCACTTCGTTTGAGGAAGTAGTTGACATGGCACGACAGATTGAGATAGATTGCCGTCAGGAGCATGAGGAGAGGGATGCCAAAAGGCCTCGAGGTTCAGGTAGCTTCAGTGGTGCTCCGTCTAGGGGCCAGTTCCAGCATGGCGGAGGTCGTTCCTTCAGGCCTCCTCAGTCAGGCCGCCCAGAGTACAGTGGGGCTTCTTCAGGCCGTGGTCTTCAGGGATTTCAGCAGGGCCAGTCTTCACTTAGTACCCTTCCAGCTCAGAGCTCTACTCCTGCTTCTTCAGCCCAGGGTTCTTCAACAGCGAGGGGTTCTCTTCAGTCCCCTTCTCCAGCACCGGGTAGTTGTTACCAGTGCGGTGAGTTTGGCCATATGAGGAGACAGTGTACTCGGCTTTGCGGTGGTCGGTCTCAGCAGAGTGATCAGCCATCCTTTTCTACTCCATCTACTTCAGTACCCTCCCAGTCAGGTAGGGGTGGGGGCCAGGCAGCTAGGGGCCGCCTTAGGGGTGGAGATCGATCTAGTGGTGGTCAGGCTCGGTTCTATGCTATCCCAGACAGGAGGGACGCTATTGCATCAGATGCTGTTATCATAGGTATTATCTCAGTCTGCCACAGGGATGCTTCTGTTTTTTATTTGATCCCAGGTCTACATACTCTTATGTGTCTTTATATTTTTCCCATCATCTGGGTACGACCCGTGGTTGTCTTTCCTTGCATGTGCATGTATCTACCCCGGTGGGTGATACTATTATTGTGGATCATGTATATCGATCTTGTCTGGTGACTATTGGGGGTCTGGAGACCTGAGTTGACTTGTTGTTGTTGGGCATGGTAGATTTTGATGTGATTCTGGGTATGGATTGGCTATATCCGTACCATGCTATTCTGTACTGTCATACCAAGATAGTTACATTGGCTATTCCGGGTATTCCGAGGATTGAGTGGCGAGGTATGACCGATTATGTTCCTAGCAGGGTGATCTCTTTCCTTAAGGCCTAGCGGATGGTTGGGAAGGGTTGTTTATCATACTTGGCTTTTGTGAGAGATGTTGGAGCTGAGACTCCTAGTCTTGATTCTGTGCCCGTTGTGAGGGATTTCCCAGATGTGTTTCCAGCAGACCTGTCGGGCATGCCACCGGACAGGGACATTGATTTCGGTATTGATCTGGTGTTGGGCACTCAGCCCGTCTCTATTCCTCCCTATCGTATGGCACCAGCTGAGTTAAAGGAATTGAAGGAGCAGCTTCAGGAACTCCTAGATAAGAGGTTCATTCGTCCGAGTGTGTCACCGTGGGGTGCAACGGTTTTATTTGTGAAGAAGAAAGATGGCACAATGAGAATGTGCATTGACTACAAGCAGTTGAACAAGGTGACAGTGAAGAACAAGTATCCACTACCGCGCATTGATGATTTGTTTGATCAGCTCCATGGAGCAAGGGTATTCTCGAAGATTGATCTCCGTTCAGGCTATCACCAGCTGAAGATTAGGGATTCCGATATTATGAAGACAGCTTTCAGGACGAGATATGGGCATTATGAGTTTCTAGTTATGCCTTTTGGGCTGACTAATGCCCCAACCGCGTTCATGTATCTGATGAACTGCGTGTTTCGGCCGTATCTGGATTCATTTGTAATTGTTTTTATTGATGACATCCTGGTGTACTCGCGTAGCCAGGAGGAGCATGCTCAGCACTTGAGAGTGGTATTACAAAGATTGAGGGAGGAGAAGCTTTATGCAAAGTTCTCCAAGTGTGAGTTCTGGCTTGGGTCTGTGGCTTTTCTGGGGCACGTGGTGTCTAGTTATGGTATTCAGGTTGACCCAAAGAAGATAGAGGCGGTGTAGAGTTGGCCTAGACCGTCCTCAGCCACGGAGATTCGGAGTTTCCTCGGTTTGGCAGGGTATTATCACCGGTTTGTCAAGGGTTTTTCATCTATCGCTTCGTCCTTGACCAAGTTGACGCAGAAGGGTGCACCATTTGTATGGTCGGACGAGTGCGAGGAGAGCTTTTAGAAGCTCAAGACATCTTTGACCACAGCTCCAGTGTTAGTTCTGCCATCAGCTTCAGGTTCTTACACCGTGTATTGTGATGCTACGAAAGCTGGGATCGGATGTGTGTTAATACAGGAGGGTAGAGTTATTACATATGCTTCTCGTCAGTTGAAGCCTCACGAGAAGAACTACCCCGTACATGATTTGGAGTTGGCTGCTATAGTTCATGCTTTGAAGATTTGGAGGCACTACTTATATGGCATATCTTGTGAGGTATATACCGATCATCGCAGCCTTCAGCATTTGTTCAAATAGAAGGATCCTAATTTGAGGCAGCGGAGGTGGCTTGAGTTGCTCAAGTATTATGATATTACCATTTTGTATCATCCGGAGAAGGCCAATGTAGTGGCCGATGCTTTGAGCCGAAAGGCGGTGAGTATGGGTAGTTTGGCGTACATTCCATTTGGGGAGAGGCCCTTTGCAGTTGATGTCCAGGCTTTGGCTAATCGGATGGTGAGGCTAGATATTTCGGAGCCTAGTCGGGTGTTGGCTTGTGTGGTATCTCGGTCTTCCTTGTATGACCGCATTAGAGAGCGCCAGTATGATGATCCACATTTGCTTGTCCTTAAGGACAGGATTCAGCATGATGATGCCAGGGATGTGACTATTGATAGTGATGGTGTGTTGAGGATGCAGGGCCGGATTTGCGTGCCCAATGTAGATGGGCTTCGGGAGTTGATATTGGAGGAGGCCCACAACTCGCGGTATTCTATTCATCTAGTGTCGCGAAGATGTATCAGGATTTGAGACAGCATTACTGGTGGAGGAGAATGAAGAAGGATATTGTAAGTCTTGTAGCTCGGTGTCTTAACTGTCAGCAGGTCAAGTATGAGCATCAGAGGCCCGGTGGCGTACTTCAGCGCATGGATATTCCCGAGTGGAAGTGGGACAGGATTACCATTGATTTTGTGAGTGGTCTCCCTCGGACAGCGAGGAAGTTTGATTCGATTTGGGTGATTGTGGATCGGTTGACCAAGTCCGCGCACTTCATTTCGGTGTGTACTACCTATTCTTCGGAGCGGTTAGCAAAGATTTTTATCCGGGAGATTGTACGGTTGCATGGGGTCCCAGTTTCCATTATCTCAGATAGGGGTACTCAGTTTACTTCCCAATTTTGGAGGACTTTTCAGCGAGAGTTGGGCACACAGGTAAAGTTGAGCACAGCGTTTCATCCTCAGACGGACGGGCAGTCCAAGCGTACCATTCAGATATTGGAGGACATGTTGCGTGCCTGTGTTATTGATTTTGGAGGTTCTTGGGCTGATTTCTTGCCACTGGTAGAGTTTGCCTACAACAACAGCTACCAATCCAGCATTCAGATGGCACCATATGAGACCTTATATGGGAGACGGTATAGATCTCCGGTTGGTTGGTTTGAGCCCGGCGAGGCTAGATTATTGGGGACAGAGTTGGTCCAGGATGCCTTAGATAAGGTGAAAGTGATCCAGGAGAGACTTCGTACAGCTCAGTCGCGTCAGAAGAGTTATGCAGACCGGAAGGTTCGAGATGTATCTTATATGGTGGGCGAGAAGGTCTTGTTGAAGGTTTCGCCTATAAAGGGCATCATGAGATTTGGGAAGAAAGGAAGCTGAGTCCGAGGTTCATTGGGCCTTTTGAGATACTTAGGAGGATTGGGGAGGTGGCCTATATGCTTGCTTTGCTGCCTAGCATGTCGGGAGTTCATCTGATATTTCATGTATCTATGCTCCGGAAGTATGTTGGGGACCCGTCTCATATGTTGAACTTTAGTACAGTTCAGTTGGACGATGATTTGACTTATGATGTGGAGCCAGTAGCTATTTTGGGTCATCAGGTTCGGAGATTGAGATCAAAGGATATAGCTTCGGTGAAGGTGCAGTGGAGAGGTCAGCCCGTGGAGAAGTCTCCTTGGGAGACCGAGCGGGAGATGCGGAGCAGATATCCTCACTTGTTTGAGACTCCAGGTATATTTCTTGGCCCGTTTGAGAACGAGCGTTTGTTTTAGTTGGGGAGGATGTGATGACCCAGCCCGTCGTCACGTGAGTTACCGCCCTGTTTCCCCCATATTATGTTGCTCTATGTTTCAATATCAGTATTTTGAGTTGATCGGGTAGAATTGGATTGGTTTTAGTTGGAAATGAGGCACTTAGCCTCTTACAGGGGAGCTTGTTTTGGAAAAGTCAACCGGAAGTTGATTATATAGTTAGAGGGCTCGGATGTGAATTCTGGTAATTCGGTTAGCTTCGAAGGATGATTTGTGACTTAGGAGTGCGATCGGAATTGAATTTGGAGGTCTGGTGTAGAATTAGGTTTGAATTGGCGAAGTTTAAATTTTGGCGAATTCCGGTTGGGAGGTGAGATTTTGATCCGGGGATCGGAATGGAATTCTGAGAGTTGCAGTGGCTCCGTTAGGTGATTTTGGATGTGCGGGTAAAATTTCAGGTCATTTGGAGGTGCTTTGGTCGGGTTTTTGATCGAATGTGTTTTTCGGAAGTTTGAAGAAAATTTAGGCTTGAATCCGTGCTGAATTGATGATTTTTGTGTTGTTTGACGTGTTTTGATGATTGGAACAAGTTCGTATGATGTTTTGGATTATGTTGGTGTTTTTGGTTGACGTCCCGGGGGCCTCGGGGTGATTTCGGGTAATCAAACGGAAGAATCTTGGACTTGGAGAGTTGCAGAAATGCAACAACAGTTGCAGGCATATTTTGGCATTCGCGTTCGCGTAGGTCCATTCGCGTTCGCGTAGCTGTAAGTTCTTGGCCTTCGCGTTCGCGAGGCATAGGCCGCGTTCGCGAGGCATAGGCCGCGTTCGCGTAGGCCTGAGGCCGTTGGTCTTCGCGTTCGCGGTTGGGACCCCGCGTTCGCGTAGAGGGAGTTTGGGGGCCCCTGGTCATTGCTCTTCGCGTTCGCGACCAGGGGTACGCGTTCGCGTAGTTGGGCCAGGCAGAGCATTGCGTTCGTGGGATAGGCTCCGCGTTCGTGTAGAGTAAAAGTGGCCCAGTGGATTTTTGGCCATCGCGAACGCGAGAGGGCATCGTGTTCGCGAAGAAGGACTTGTCAGCTGGGCAGAAGGGTTTTAATAACATTTCATCCGCGACCCATTTATCATTTCCTCCATTTTTGAACCACCTCAAGAGCTTTTTTGATAGAAATTGAAGAGGGTTTTGACGGGAATCGATTGGAGGTAAGTCTCGTGACCTAGAAACGCTATTTTATTGAAGAATCCACCTTTAATTCTTGGAAAATTGGGTGAAAAATTGAAGAACTAGGGCTTGGGTTTTTAAATGAAAAATTGAGATTTGAGGGAGCATTTAGACTCCGATTTTGATGAATTTTATATGTACGGACTCATGGCGAGACGAGGAATCCGGTGATATAAATTTCGTAATTTTTCGAGAAGTGGGCCCGGGGCTCGGATTTTGCCAACTTCGTGATTTTTGGTATTTTTCGAGTTCTTTCAATTGGGTTATGTTCCATTAGCTTATTATAACGTATTTCTTGTGATTTTGATCATATTCGGCGTGGGAGGAGGTTGATTCAAGAGGAAAAAGCTTAGCGGACTAGTCTTGTGGCCGGTTTGAGGTGAGTAATAGATGTAGATGATGACCAGAGGGTTTGAAACCCCAGTATATTACACTGTGACGCTATATTGAGGCGAGACACGTACTCTATGGCGAGTGAGGGGTCGTTTGCGATTGGGGACTATGGCTTAGTTCGTCCCGAGTGATATTCATACTGTGTTATTGACTAGAAATTGACTGGTAAACATCCTACTTGGATTGTTATGAGTATATTTGGGCTGTGCGCCGATTGTTTGGATCCCTTAGAGATTATTATCACTATTTCCATGATGCTTAGCATGTTTTCAAGATATCAGTCCTGAGTTAAACACTGTCTCGAAATGACTAATAAATTTCTAAAGTTTTAAAAAACTTAATCTATATTTCCTAATAATTGGAACTGAGAATGATAAACTTGACTTCGCCCGTGTGGCTCACATGCATATTCTGGATTGAGTGTGGATCGGGATGCACGCTGCAGCGATGATACGATGATATTGCGCTTGGGCTGTAGGAGCCCCTCCGGAGTCTGAACCCCCACAATGAGTGCGGGTACCCAAATGGATCATGCTGCGTGCCGCAGCGGTCATATGCTTTGCATCGCATTCATGCATCGATATCTATCTGTTTTACCTGTCATTGCTTGATGTTGTTCCACCGTTAAATGTGTTGAATTATTGTTTATAGCTTTGCATTGTAATATCTTGGGATTTCTCACTTTCAGCCATTATATATGTCTATTACCACTGAGTTGGAAGTACTCACTTTACTCCATGCACCATGTGTGTAGATTCAGGTATCCCGGGAGCATAGTCGAGCTGTTTGCTGCTTCCCAGAATGTCCAGGAGTTGTCGAGGTAGCTGCCGGACGTCCGCAGGACCCGACTCCTCCCCTTATCCCTTTTATCTTTTCGCATTTTATAACTCTGTATTACATGAGAATTTGTTACTCTGTTATCTTAGAGGCTCTAGACTCATGACCCCAGGTCTTTGGGAGATGTTTGTTATGTCAGTGTTTCATACTGTTTCTATTTAAATTATTCGGTTAATAGACTTGACAAACTGCTAATTTCATATTGTTACTTGGTAATGGGATTTGTGATTGGGTTGTGAGTATTGATTGGTCGGGCTTGCCTAGCAATTGTGTTGGGCGCCATCACGACCGGGATTGTG
>MU715125.1:131603-144912 GCA_026770625.1 Nicotiana glauca
ATATCCTGATAGTTTTCCCTTTTATCCAATGGTCTTTGACCGGCGCACTTTCTGATAATTGAATCTTTCATCGCTAGCCCAAACACTACGCTCGTTCTGCGATTTAAGCTTTCCGATGGTTTGACCTCGGCAATGGCCGAGGTGTCTTTTGCTATCACATCCCGCGGGCATGATTACAGCTTGGTTGACCCCTTGTCGTTCTTTTTAAGAACAACCATCCTATGGTTAGATTTTGACCCATATAGTTAGTCCTTCCGTTCGCCGGGCTCGCCTCTTGGCGAGCTCAATGAGTGGATTCTGTCGATTCAAAAGTTAGGAGAAATCTGAACGTTATGCGTTGAACGAGGTCCTTAAATTGAGGTAGCGACGAGACGCTTCAGTGGTATCGTCGGACCATTACATCGGTTTGGATCTGAATCGTGGCATCGATTCGAGACATCATGGATACCTATTATGCATCATCATGGCGCACGTTCCCAAACACCGTATCGTTTCCTGTGCCCTTTTGGTTTTTCGATTGGCGACTCTTGGGTTTCCCGCTTGGGACATTCATGTTCCTATAAATAAGGGGAATCCAGTATTTGATTGTTATATTTTGATTCACTTGAGGAATTTTGCAAACATCTACCTTCTTCAATATTTTATACTTCTGATTTCGTACTCCTGCTTTTGTCAGAATTGGACGCTACCATCCTTTCTTTTCCTTCATCTCTCTCGTTCATTTCGATCGAACTTAGACAAATGGCAGGTACTTCTTCCTAGACTGACAAACTCGTCGAAACTCCGGTGCCGGAAAGTGGCGCACTTTCTCTTGGAGAGGGAGTAGGGTTTATGGAGGATGAAGGGGTTCCAACATTGGCTGAGATACTACCTCGTCCGGGAAAGTAATGGACTAATTTTAACAGCCCTACCGGAGAAGACCCAGAACATGTCTCTTCTACCATGGATGAGGCGACGATTGTGGCGCTCAAAACTAAATTGGGAATTCCAAACCATGTTGAAATCATGTCGGCGACGAGGACATTGTGCATTTACACCGTCCGGGGTATTACACATTTTATGCGTATCCTTTTTTGTTGGGTATACACTTCCTCTCCCCTCTTTAGTGGTGGAATTCTGCCGCTTCTACGAAGTGTTCCTGGCTTAATTCTCACCATACGTGTACAAGTTTTTCCTCATGCTCCCCAAATATGTGGAGCTCGCCGATCATAGGATTACTTTGGGGCACATGCTTTATATTTTTTTCCCTCAATTCATTCGGGGCACGATGATCCACATATGCCATTGACCAAGAGTTTGGTGGTAAAGATGGATGACAAGGCTAATTGTCGCTTTTGGGAAAGTTACTTTTATGTGCGGACGGAGCACCTGGTGGCGGACCCGGCAGGGTTCCCTGAGACGTGGAACTTTGCTCGTAAGTTTTCCGTTATTTATTTTGTGATTCCTCTCAAGGAGGTCGTCGATAGTTCTTCTCTAGGTGATATTGCTGACTCGCTTTCTCTTTTACACTTGAGAGATTATCTCCCCCACCAGTTGATGATATTCACGAGTGGGTAAACGCAATTCTCCCCCATACAAAGGGCATTCGCGAGTGGACGTCCTTCCACGAGAAATACGGGCGCAAGCCTCTCACTGGTGAGCCAGACTACTTTCTTCGCCTTATGGTTCGACCTTGTCATCACATGACCATTTTTGTTGTTGGCATGGAGAATGCGAAGCGCGAGGGCTCCTTCACTCGCATTCCGTGAATCGGTGCCCCTTGCTCGACATGCGCCGAGGGCCACTACCCAATATGCACCTGCATTTGTGGCTGCACGCTGGGGGCTATTTCTTAACCCAAGACTCCGATTTCTGCCACCCGCTCAATGGGAGAGTCTTCCCGTACTGGTAGTGGAGAGGCTCCACCGAAGAGACGACGGGTGACCCTGGAAGTGGCGCCTTAAACCAAGACATCGTCGGGAGGTGGCCTTTACTTGAAGACACCCAAAGCTGGTGGTGATATCAACCTAGTCGCAGAGGATATGCTAGTCGGGGGAGATCAACATGACAATGTGGTGGAGAGAAGGAGTCCCTAGGTCGCCGCTATTGTCTTGGGCGACCCTTTGACATCCCGATCGAACCGCAATTCTTCTTCGGCTGAAGAGAGGGGAAAATACATCATGGTTGATGACTACGAATCTGAATCCGACCTCTTCCTGATGACATTAGGATTTTCGAGGAGGGTTTTATCCGTACCGTGGTAAGAGCTGGAGGTCTTTCTCGGATACTCAAGATTCCGTCGGACCTCAGCCTTTTGCAGGACACCGTGGATTTTATGCCACAATTTGATCTTTTATGCTCAGTTGCAGAGAGTGGAGTTCTACAGGACGTCCGTGTCGCCGAGCTATCATGTGGAGTAGCCACTATGGGCCCAAGGGTGAGTTCCTCTATGTATGTTTCCCTTTGTTTGTTGCTTTTTTGTTTGATCTTGGCCCTTATAGACTATCTTCTTCTCTTTATTTTCAGTCTTACATGTTGGAGATCGAGAGTGCTCGCAATTCTGAGACTCAGGCCAAGATTTTTCTGATTATGCTTGAAAAGTATCAGCGGTATCATAATAGATGCCGTGAGATGCATGAGCAGCTCAGGACGGGTACTGGCACCCACTCCCTTGGAAAAGAGTTGGAGAAAAGGGAGCAGGAGCTGATGCAGTCAATTCGCAGGTGTAGTGAGCTCGAGGAGCTGCTTCGTGCCAAGGACGAAGAGCTCGATTTGGAAAAGGGGGTCACCGCAGAATGCGAGCATCTTCAGGCGAAGATGTTGTCGTTGCAAGCTGAACTCGATCACAACGTTGTCAAGGTTGAAGCTTTGAGTTCAAAATGGATGGGTAAGTTAGCCGAGCTGGAGAGAAAAGTAGTCGGGTTGAAGGGTGCCGGGAATGCTCGAACGTCGGCTTTAGCAAGAGCGGCGGCGTTGGAGGACACTATCCACATCCTTCAATCTGAGCAGGAGTCCGAGAGGGAAACAACCACGTTGAGGGTTTGAAAGGCTCGAAGAGCGCATCAACAAAATTGATCGGGAGGCCTCGAGCCTAGGGGACCTAGTCGTAGCGCTCGAGGCTGAGAGGGAGAAGTTGTTAGCTTAAGTTAAATCTACCTCTACCGCCGTTCCTTTTCACCTACATGAGCTTTGGGCCCACGCCGAGGCCCAACGAGACATATACAAGGGTTTATGGGAGACATGCAATATTTCTGAGGCTACTTACGAGGAAGACTGTGCGAAGGGGTGAGAGGCTCGTGTCAACTGCGGCTACTATCCTTGATATCCGAGGCCGGCGAAGACGCTGATGTTGAGAAGGAGTTTCTTTAAGACAATGATGGGAAGGATGGAGGTGATGACGCCGAGTGAAAAGTTGCTGCTACTTCAATATCCCCCCCCCCTCCCCTTTTCATGTTTCTCTTTTTTTGGGGGCCCGTTTTGGCCCCTTTTAAGGTGTGGTTTTACGCATGTATATATAAATAAAATAGTTATTTTTCCTTTTTATATCCTTTGATTTTCTTTCCCTTCCCCTTGCTTGTTAAATCTTTTTGTTTTGGCGTAGATCTTTGGATTTTTTTGTGATAAATCCCTGACTTTTTTTATTTGGATCTGACCTTGATCGGATCGAAGAGGGTCTCATCGCATGAGTCCGAATGAAGTCTCTTTGGACTCACATGCTTGGGCGAGGTTGACATCTGATTTGTTGTTCTAGGCGGTATCATCCTTGATTCGAATGAGGTTGAGTTTGGATCTGCCCTTTTGGGCGAGGACGCTGTCCAACTTGAACGATTTTGAATTTATTTGACTATGGCAAGTGGTCGTGAAGGTGTTTTTTTGAGTGAGGTTGAATCATAACCTACTTGTTTCGACAGTTTCTAGTGGCCGTGGAGGTGCTATTTTGAGCTAAGGTCAAAATGCTAACCCGTTATATTTCTAGTGAGCCTGAATTCTTCTTTTGACGACGGCCATCGGCTGTAGGGGTGTCGTTTCAAGCTAAAGTCAAAATATTGATCCATTAAAATTCGAGCGAGGTCGAATCCTTCTTTTGACGATGGCCGCTGGCTGGAAGGGTGTTATTTTAAGCTGAGGTCGAAATGTTGACCCATTGAAATTCGAACGAGGTCGAATCCTTCTTTTGGCGATGGCCGTTGACCGTAGGGGTTTTATTTCGAGTGAAGGTTAAAATGTTGACCCATTAAAATTCAAGCGAGGTCGAATTCTTCTTTTGGTGATGGTCGTTGGTCGTAGGGGTGTTACTTCGAGCTGAGATCAAAATGTTAACCCATTAAAATTCGAGCGAGGTCGAATCCTTCTTTTGGCGATGGCCATTGGACGTAGGGGTGTTATTTCAAGCTGAGGTCGAAATGTTAACCAACTAAAATCCGAGTGAGGTAGAATCCTCCTTTTGACGATAGTCGTTGGCCGTATGGGTGTTGTTTCGAACTAAGGTCGAAATGTTAACCCATTGTCTCATTGTCGTGGATTTTTGGAGAACTTTATAAGTTGCCGTACTGTTTATGCATATGTCGGGGGTGGTCCCGGCGTGCTCGGTTTTGTTTTTATTGAAGAATATCAGGTGTTCCCTAGGTGAGTCCCAGTTTTGCTTAGTTTCTGTGTTTTCTGGGTGAATCCCAGTTTTGCTTAACTTTGCTTGCATTGGAGACCACTATGTGTTTCCTGGGTGAGTCTCAGTTTTCTTAACTTCGCTTGCATTGGAGAATACCCTGGTGGAAAGTACGAAATGTTGCTTTATTTCATTCACTAGAGAATGTTATGCATGTTCGTTTCATACATATATTGGAGGAGTTTCCATATATCTAGTTCCTTCATCGTTCATCCTGGAGAAGCAGTCGACAGGAGGGATGGTGAATCATATTTGAGCTTCGAGACATCCCATTTGTCACCTCATTAAAAGAGTACGACTTGAGAGGCGTCTTTTTTCAGAAGTTGAAGTATTTGAAGTGGGCGATATTCCAATTGTTTTGTACTAGTTTTCCTTCAATTATTTCTAGTTGGAATGATCCTTTGCTTGCTTTCCCACACGAGTGCTCACATTCATGTTTGAACCAACAAAGGAGTGAAGATAAACCAAAATGAAACTTTCTGTTACCTCGGCCCAACGAGTCAGTGAAAGAAAGAATGACATTGTAGTCTTACTCACTTTGCCCGGTGCTTGGATGGTGGTTTTAGATTTGACGGTCGTGTTTTTCTTTGTTGTTACCAGCACCTAGGTTTCGCATGGGTTGGACCCGCTTCACTCGCTGAAGGGATGAAATCGAGTCCCAGCCCGATCTCGTCTGATTTGTGCCAACAACAAGAGAAATATGTCATACTTCGTTCACAGACCATCTAATGTATGGGGGAATGTGAAAATACGGTAGGTGTGCCCATTCTTTCAGTAGACCGCGTAGCAAGTTGTTGTCCCCTCCTAAGGGTCGGGAGTGCGGGTCCATATGTAGGGTGAATACGTCGAATGGGGCTGTGGTTATGCCAGGTGATCGTGATCTTATTTTGAATGTGCATCCGTCATGCCAAACCTACGGTTACAGGCGAGAAGTCGGTTTTGCATAGATATTGGTTACACCTTCAACTTTATGTAGCATATTGACCTCGATTGGTACGGTTGTCTCGAAGGCTTACCTACCACTCTTTCGAGCAGGTGTTTGTGTCGAGATGGTGAGGCTATGATATCCTGGTAGTGACATTTTGTCGGTTCTAGATCTAGAGGAAACTAAGAAATTTGGCGAAGAAATCCCCACATACGGCGCCAAATTATTTAACTAAAAAGGTTGAACCCTTTTTGTTAAACTAATTATCAGAGATACAGAAGATAAATCTTAGCCAAACATAATTAATTTTAGATCCAAATATATTGACTAAAAATATCGTAGAAGAGCAAGAATGTATAATATTTCTTAAGATAATCATTGTACATCAAATGTGAATGATATACTAACATTTGTGACGGGAATGTATCATAACCATATAAACAAAGAAGGGAAAGAGAAGAAATTGTTGATGATCGAGAGATTCCTCTTGATGATTCCATAGTCACGACTATCGAAACTTACTTCCCACTTTCTCTGGGCTCTACACCCTCTATACATTGACAGTTTTCCCTTTTATCCAATGGTCTTTCACCGGCGTGCTTTTTGATAATTTATGCTTCATCGCTCGCCCAAACACTACGCTCGTTCTACAATATAATCTTTCTGACGGTTTGACCTCGGCAGTGGCCGATGTGTTCTTTTTCCATCACGTCCCGCATGCGTGATTATGGCTTGGTCGAACCCTTGTCGTTCTTTTTAAGAACAACCATCCTATGGTCAGATTTTAACTTATAAAATGACTTCTAACGGAAAGACGAGGTGTGTTTGGTATGAAGAAAATATTTTTATTGGAAAACGTTTCTTGAAAAATGAGTGATTTTATCATTTATTTTCATGTTTAGATGGTTAATGGAAATAAAATTCGGAAATAACTTTTTAGTGTTTGATTAGTGAATTAAAAATATGCTTTTGTGAAAAATATATAATTTAGGAAAATACGATGGGAAATAAAATGGATAGGGAGGAGGTATGGGGTAGGGGATTAGGAGTGGGGGGTGGGAGCGTGGAGGGGTAGGGTGGGGGCGACAGTGGAGTGGGAGGTGTAGATGTGGGTGGGGATAGGGTGTATTGGGTTGATGGTGGGGTTGAGGGTTGGAAGGGGGTGGAGTGGGTGGGGAATGGATGGTGAGTGTTGGTGGGGGTGATAAATATCAGCGGAAGCTTGAAAAAGTATTTTGAAAATTTTTCTCTCCTTCGTATCAAACACACCCAATATCTCTAAACTTTGCTAGAAAACAAGCAAGCCAGCTAGGTCTGTGTAACTGCTAATTCCATAGTGGCTAATTTTTCCTAAACTTTTCTTGTTATTTTATGTGGCCTAGGCACTAATAATCAATTGATGTATTTCGACATCGATTCGTCAATAAATCTAATTAAATTCATATATTTAAATTATATTTACTTAAAAATAAATTGTATGAATATAATAAATTGAACTGCATAAAATAGAAGTGTTATAACCGCTTATAACTTGCAAAGCTTTATTAATTCAGTATTTGGAAAGTGTATTGAGGCAAAAATGTTAACTTTAGGGGTCCATTGAGAAAAGCATTTGAAATTGAAGTAGAAAGAAACGTATTTATAAGTAACCGTACTGTTTTTAACATAAATTTTAGGGAAAATTTCACATAAGAACAACTAGGATCCATATTTTTCAATTTTATAGCTTATATTTTAATTTACAACTAACTAACTCAAAAATAATGGCTAAGATTCAATATCCAACTCCAATAGGTTATCAAAATTACTATTTAATTTTTAAAAAGGATTGTTCAAGATTTTAAGTTAATTTTCGAATCAGTAACTGTAACTCAAATATTAGTTCAACAAACCAAATTCATTTGGATGGTAAAAATTAAATTTTTAACAAGCTTAAATATGTGGGTTTAGATTACGAGTTTGATTTTCTGAGAAATTTGGAGTGGATATTATCTAGAATTGTTAGAAATAGTATAGAGAGGTTGTGTATAAAATATGAAGTCATTTCATGGAGATTTGGACTAATTTTGAACAAGAATTGCAATTGAAAATCGTGGAAGAAGTTCGTCTACAGACGTGTGTATAAAGTTGTATAAACATGTATAATAGTGTAAGATGTGTTTATACACTCATATACATAATTATACATAAAACTGACTTCATCTTCTTCCTTGCGTTTTTTCTGAAATTTAACTCATATCTGCTCCAAATCACTTTAAATTTAAACTTTGAACTTCTTTTGATATTTTCAATCAATTGGAACAACACCAAATCCAAACGACTAACAAACTCAAAAAATCTTATTTTTTAAAAACAAAGCTTTGAATGGCCTTCAATGGCGGAATGTTGAATATTCAATTTTCTTACATTGCAACCAGGTGACACATGGAAGAAGCAGTAATGGCGGACGACCCCTTGAAGTATATGTGGAAGATGTAGAAGAAAAGAGAATAAAAGCAATGGTTGTGAGAACATAGATTTAACTTCATAGCTTTTAGAATCAATGATTGTAAGAAAACAGATTTTGAATTTTCTAGTGCTTTCAAAATATGTATAATATGGGCTAGATCGGATAAAACTTAAGAATATGAACAATTGTTTGTTATGATGTGAAGTCAAGTGTATTTTCTGGAAATTCTTTCTAAATTTTATCTGAAAAAAAAGAGTTAAAATTTGTAAGTAGAGACTATTATTTTTCTCAAGTTATTCCTCAAATAAATTTCTCAAATTTCAATTTTTTTTCTACTTCAAAGATGATGTAGCCGTTTGGACATATGTAAGAATTGTGACATTCCTATGTGTGTGACTGGCTATACATATAAATTTAAAAGAAACTTTTTCTTAATTTTACTGTTTACTCTAATTAGTGAAGTGCTACTTAAGTAAAAAAATTGTGTCTAATTGAAAAGACATCGGGCAATTAGAATTGGTGTAATTACTAGGGTAGTAATTCACTACTAGAAAATTGCCTTAAACCGTCCAAAAATACCGACCGAAATCGATTGAAAAACTAAAAAATCGACCGATTTCCAACCGATATTAATTCGTCGAAATTAGACTGGTCGGTAATCAATAGCGACCGAAGTCGGTCGTAATTTTCGATGCAATCAATTAAATTTCACAAACGACCCAAAAAGAAAAATTCTGCCGAGAAAACCGACCGAATTCGGTAAGTATTTTTAATTATGCAATTAAAAATTCACCAACTAGGAATGGAATTAAGGTCTGTACTATTGCAGGATCCTATTCTACCATTAGACCTTAGTACATTTTGGTTTAAGACTTTCTTTTACTTTATTTGAACTCTTTAATTGTATTTTCACAAGAAAATAATCGATTGAAGTCGATCGTCATATTAAAAATATAAACTTTGGTTGGTTTTTTAAAATGGCTGACTGAAATAACAGACCTATTTCTGTCGATTTTTTGAACATTAATTTTAATTTATTTTGTATGAAAAAACGGCCGATTTCGGTCGATTTATTAATAAATAAATTTTGCGGGAGACTAAAATAGTTTCCCGCATTTTTGCGCAAAAAAAAAAACGACTGAAGTTGGCTGGTTTCGTAAATTTTTATTTTTTTTTTAAAATCGACCGACTTCAGTTGGTTTTTGACCGACCGAAATCAGTCAGTTGGTCGCGGTCGGTTTTGGCCGAATTTCTAGCGGTGATTACACAATCTTGTAATTACACAATATTATAATTACGACAACCTGATTGTTTGTCATAATATAATTACAAGCATATTGTTTGGTTGCACAAGTGTAATTACACAGTTAGATTAAATTTTAAATATAAAGTTAATTATCAAAGAAATAGTTAAGATTTAGCAAATATATACCTTTATAAATGATAGTATTAATTTTGACATTTAAGATAACTATTATTTGTTGAAAAAATATATTACTTACTAATAATATGATTATAACTAATATTGTAAAAATAAATGACATATATTTTAAAAATAATAAAATTTTATTTTAATTAATAATAAAAATTAAAAGTACATATTTTATAAGAACAACATGGAGTGCATGATAAAAGATTAATATTTATAAATATAAAGCCATAATATTACTCAAATATTTATAAAAAAAACTAATTTAGCAATTCTACTGAAAAATGAACATCGTATATCTGAATTAATAAGTCAATACTAAGATAGCAAATAAAATAGAATAAAAAATATAACATAAATTTAAAATTCAGAAAAAATAATAGTTTAATACTCTTATGTAAAATTGAAATAAGTTTCAACATAATTTAAGTAAATATAATTCAAAGGAAAAGAAAAACATAAGTCTATAACCTCATTCAATAATGAGATTATACTCTAATGACATCACTCATATATGCCAAGTTTATTAATAAGTTATTGTTTCTAATATTATGTGGTGTAGTTTCAAAACTAGTACAACCACAGTTATACTAAATGAAAAAAATAAAGAAAAATAAAAAATACGAGCAACTACATGAAATCACAAAAAATAAAGGCTGAAAAGTGAGAATATTATTTAAATATAAAAAGTAACCTATCATTTTAACATAGTTAAGCTTGCATATAATCATATCCAATAATAAAGTTCAACTTTAATGACATCGAGTTTGTGGATAACTTATTCTTTCTAAGATTACAAGATATAGTATTTTTTAGAAAAACTCGAATAATAACATAGCTAAGTGTAATAATAATAATAAAATAATTACGTAACAATATGAGAAACTATGTAGAAACACGTGAAGTAAATGTTGGGAAATACTTTCCCCGTTTCAGTTTATGTAAATTTATTTCCTTTTTGGTCCGTTCAAAAAAGAATGACCACTTTCTAATTTGGAAACAATTTAGTTTAAACTTACAATTTTTGTGACGACCCAAAGGGTCATCACCTATTTTCCTCATCTGTTCCGTGCTTCCGAGGCCTTGAAAACCTCATTTTCTATTGCCTCAATTTGCGTGTGCAGTCCGGGCGCGTAGCCGGAAAATTTATGTGTTGGAATATGTGAATTCTGTGAAAAATTTGAAGAATTTTGATATTAATACGATTATAGTTGACTTTGGTCAACATTTTTGGTAAACGGATCCGGACTCGAGATTGGACGGTCCCGGAAGGTCCGTAAAAAAATATGGGACTCGGGCATGTGCCCGGAGTCGAAATCCGAGGTCTAGAACCTGAGTAAAAGAATTTTTCTGTTAAATTATTTTTCTGAAATTATTAAGGAAAATGAAAATGAAAATTGATTAAAAGACTATGGTATCGGGCTCGTATTTTGGTTCCGACGCCCGGTACAAGTCTTATATATTGTTTAAGCGCTTCCTGTGAAGTTTGGTTGAAAACGGACGTCGTTTGACGTGTTTCGGACCTAAAAAGCTAAAGTTAAGGTTTATGAACTTTGAAATGAAAAGTGATGATCTTGGGGTTTAATTCGTTGAATTTGATGTTATTTTAGCGATTCGATCGCTCGAGCAAGTTCGTATGATGTTTTTGAGTCAGTGTACATAATTGGTTTGGAGCCCCGAGGGCTCGGGAGTGTTTTGGAAGTGTCCCGGGATGTTTTACACTTTAGAAATTGCAGAAAATCTGCTGTCTGCTGGTGTCCAATCATTTACTCTATGCGATCGCATAGGTAGGCCTGCGATCGCATAGAGTTAATCTTCAGGAGGGGCAGTTGTTGTATGCGATCGCAATTAGCCTTCTGCGATCGCATAGTGCTAGCCTGAGAAGCCTTTATTTCTTCATTATGCGAACGCATAGCATGTTCGCGATCGCAGTACCCCATCTGCTACCTCTATGCGATCGCATGGATCATTTCGCGATCGCAGTGCACACTTCCCCCTTCTCTATGCGATCGCATCACCTTACCCGCGATCGCATAGAGTATTTTCGCCCAGTTAAATTTTATTAAAAATTTCCAGAACCAGTAGCTACGGGAATTCTTCACTTTTATCACGAGCCCTCTTCTCTCCCAAGCCCTAGGAAGCCATTAAAGCCCCCAAGCTTCAAGACCACTTGAGTAAGTAATTTCCCGCTTATTTCCTTCACTTTTCCTTCATTAATTAACAAGTTTCTAAGCCTAAATCATGAAATCAACGTAGAAATTATGGGTTTTGAGCAAAGTTAGGGTTTTGAGAATTTTGGGTAATTCAACCCCAATTTGGGGTCGAATCTTAAAACAAATTGTATCTTTGGACTCGTGGGGTTATGGGTGATTGAGTTTTGGTCCGAGCCTCGAGTTTGGACCATGTGGGCCCGGTGTCTAATTTCGGGATTTTTGGAATAATGCTAGGAAATTCATATCTAGGCTATGGGTTGTTACCATTGAGTCTTTATTGATATTATTAAATTGATTATACCTAGATATCACTGAATTGGAGGTTGAATCACGAGGTAAAGCAATAGTTGAGGATTAAGCGGATTTCAAGGCTTTGAGGTAAGTGTTTGGTCTAACCCTAGCTTGAGGGAATATGAGTTGAGTCTTGTTGCTAATTGCTATGTGATCGAGTACGATGTATAGGCATGGTGACGAGTATCTATACATTGGTGTCTAGCATGACCGTGAGTCTTTATGATATGAAATCCATGTTATTAGAGAATGTCTATACACTACTAATTTTACTCCCTTGTCGGGATGTTTGCTACGTAATTGTCTGTTGTGTATCCCTTATTTTTAACTGTCGCTTTGGGATTTAGACTGGTTAAACGAGGATAAATGATAAACAATGTGGATCGGGTTGCACGCCGCAACGATGGTAAATTATGGAACGGGTTGCACGCCGCAACGGTGGTAATTGTGGATCGGGTTGCACGCCGCAACGAGGGTAATTTGTGGATCGGGTTGTACGCCGCAACGATGGTAATATGTGGATCGGGTTGCATGCCACAACGATGGTAAATTATGGAACGGGTTGCACGCCGCAACGATGGTAATATGTGGATCGGGTTGCACGCCGCAACGATGGTAAATTATGGAATGGGTTGCACGCCGCAACGGTGGTAATTGTGGATCGGGCTGCACGCCGCAACGAGGGTAATTTGTGGATCGGGTTGCACGCCGCAACGATGGTAATATGTGAATCGGGTTGCACGCTGCAACGATGGTAAATTATGGAACGGGTTGCACGCCGCAACGATGGTAATATGTGGATCGGGTTGCACGCCGCAACGATGGTAAATGATGGAACGGGTTGCACGCCGCAACGGTTGTTGACATTTGTGGTTATGTTTGAATATTTATTCTTGTTTCACTGTAGAGTTAAGTTGTTTTTGATAATTACTCTGGATTTAATGTTTATTTGTATTTTCCCCATAGCATATCCCCCCTCCCTTTATGTTGACTTTCTTAGTATTCGATATTTCACTGTATATCTTATAACTGCACAGGTTTATGTGGTGTCCAGTCTAGCCTCGTCACTACTTCACCGGGGTTAGGCTAGGCACTTACCAGCACATGGGGTCGGTTGTGCTGATACTACACTTCTGTGCGTTTTTGCACAGGTCCAGGTTTTGAGCAGCAGCAGCAGTAATTCGATAGCAGTATTTCATTACTACGAGACTGAGGTAGCTTGCAGGCGTCCGCAGGACCGGCGTCTCTTCTTATGCTTTTCTTTATACTGTAGTCTCATTGTTTTGAGACAGACGGTTGTTAAATTTCTTTCAGACCATTATATGTAGTTTATTCATAGTGGTTCGTGAGCTTGTGACAC
>MU715126.1:9947-36284 GCA_026770625.1 Nicotiana glauca
CCTTCAAAAACCAGCCCCCGAACTCTGCTTATTAGTTTTCCTCAAATGTTTTTAGCTCTATAGCTCTCAGATTTTCAGAGTATTTTCTCAGTCTGCTGTATTCTTCTCCCCCCCCCCCTCCAATGTCTAAAAAGAACTCCTTCTTATATGTTTTTTTCAAACTCTTTTCTTTTCCTGATTTTAGGCAACTAGTGGACAATAAATTGACTTATTTTAGCCTTAAAATCAGAAAGTGTTGTCTACACTACTAATTGTCTTTTTAACTTTTCACAATACACTTAGGAATGTCTCAATTAAGTCCACTAAAGATTTTAATTATTCAGCAGCCTTTAGCCAATTATTCAAGTGATTTAATTCCCCAAAATACCCCCTAAACCTAATGAAATTAATGTCTTACCCCAGCCTCCCTAATCAATCAACTACTACAACAGCTATAACCAATACACCTAATAAGGAAAACTAGGTTAATTCCTAATCAATCACATGGGATAACTCAATAAGGCTGGATTCAATCAGAACAAACATTTGGACTCAATTTATGAAACTCAAATTACAGTTCAATTTAGAAACTCGAATCAGGTTAGATAACACCAAAACAGAAATGAAAGTTCAGGAAACAAACTAACACGATTCTGAACTAAACAAAGTGTATGAACACTGTAACATATTCTGAACGAAAAACAAACTGAACTCATATTCCATGATGAACAACAAAGAGAAGAAAGATGAACATCACTCAAAAAAATGAAACCATTTGAACCAGTGGTAACACCAAATAAATCACATGAGTAATCACAACAGAACATTACGGACACTGACGTTAAAAATTAAACTAAAGGATAAAACACATTCAAATGGTTCAAACAGCCTAATTGATATACTAACGACTCAGTGATGAAAATTGGACCCAAAAAAATTCGAAAGAGAAGAGAGAAAATAAATAAAAGATGATGAAATAAACGGGGCCTAAACAAATAAACAGTAACAAAAATAGAAAAGAAAAAGAAAGAAATACCTCGAACATTACAGGCTAAAATCCGCACAGTTTCCATTTAAAGCTTCAAAATTGAACTTTTGAGGTCCAAACATACCTTAATCAAGTGTTCATGATTGAAAACACTTGACTAAGGTCAATTACGACCTCAAATTCTTTTTGGACCTTCTAGGGTTCATTCAGTCAAATTAAAATTCGACGAGTTCTGCCATAATTCGAGCAAAACTAATATGGGTTTTGGGACGAGGGTGGCCTGGTGGTTCAGGGGTGTGACTTAGGGAAGGTTTAGGTTCAGCGCAGCCACCAAAGGATCTTGTGGCGGTGCTAGGGTTCATGTCTTCAAACTGAGATTCGAAGGTTTCTAGGGTGATTCAAGGAAAACTAAGGCTAGGTATGGTCATAGGAGAAGGAGGGGGACCTAGGGTGTTAACTTGGTGGTGATTGGGCGGCTTAGGGTTTTTGGACTGATCTTTCGATCTATTATTTGATACAAATAATGAGGATTCGAGGAAAAAGGGGTAGGGATTTAGAAAGAGGAAGGCACGGAGGTTCAGTGGTATAAAGATGGGGTTGTTTGGCCGTCGACCGCCGCCGTAGGCGATTTTCGGCGGGCGGTCGACGGTGGTGTGAGGCGGAAGTTATCTGGGGTGTCTCTGAATGTTAGAGACGAAGGGGGGTTTGGCTTAGGGGGGCTGGGTAGGATTTAGGAATATATACTACAGGGCGAAATGAATCCTGGCCGTTTGATCTGATGAGATCAACGGCCTGGATTAGTCACTTAAAGGGGAACGGTGTCGTTTGGTCTTAGTTAGGGGCGGATGGGTTTAGGGAATGGGTCGGGTTGGTGATACGGGTTAGGAGATGGGACGAGGACCGTTGGATTATGATCAAATGGACGGCTGAGATGGATAGCCATCAAAATGACATAGTATTCTACCTATACTACGTCGTTTGGATGGTCTCGTGGACTGAGTAACTGGACCGGGTGAAAAATGTTTTGGGCCTAGACTTTGGTCAATTTATGGATGGCCCAGTCCGGTTTTCTTCTCCATTTTCATTTCCTTAATTTCTAATTAACAAAACCAAAATTCGAACCTAAATGATAAAACTCAAAATTTAACAAAAATACTAATTAACTCCTAATAATAATTATCACATAATGTTAAACACCAATAAAATCTCACAACTAGACATTGAATGCTAAAAATGCAAAGTACATTATTTGTTTTGTGATTTTTCATTTTGCAAAACAAACTTAATTATTCCTAATTGTAGAATTAAATCCTAAATGCAAATGCAACATATTTTTGTATTTTCATTAATTTAAACAAATAATCATGCACACACAAACGCAAACAATAAGAGAAAAATAACACAAAATTCACAAAAATTGCTAGCAACACAAAACTATTTTATTTTGGATTTTTGGGAGTAATTCTCATATAGTGCAAAAATCACATGCTTAAATGCACTGCTTGTTCATTCATCTTAGCCTTACCCTTTTCATCCTGACCATTTTCAACCACCACATCGGTAAGTTCTGTTGGTTCATCTACCTCTAATGGAACTGGAGTGGCTGGTGTAGTCTCTTTGCTGGCTTGTGCAACTTCCTGCTCTTTGTCTAAATCTCTCCCATTCCGGAGACTTACTGCCATCAACTGATTTGGGTTTTGCTCCTTGGGGTTAATATTTGTGTCCGCTGCCAATGTTCCCTGGGGCGATTATTTAAAGCCATAGATAGCTTCCCCAACTGAGTTTCAATGTTCTTTATTGTTGAATCATGCATTGCCAACTTTTCCTGCATCTTACCATTTGTCCCAATGAGTTGTTGAAGCATACCCATGATCTCTACCATGTTGTTATCTTGTTGCTGAGAAGGTGGTTGATATGTTAATTGTTGTTGGTTCTTTTGTAGATAGCCATGTTGTCTCTGGTATGGCACCATTTGGCGTTGGAGTTGCATATCCCCAGGTTGTGGCATGTTTATTCTGTATTGCTAATTTGGTGCCGCTCTCTACTGTTGTCCTCCTTGTCTTTGACCCCCAAAGTTGTTGACATAATTCATATCTTCTCTTACCCCTTGGTTGTCACCTTCTCCACTCCATGAACACACATAAGACTGATTAACTCAGGGTGTACACAGTCCTCCATTTGTTGTGTCAACAATATGCACTTGCTTTGTACCCATCTCATCAATGAGTGTGGTTATGTTCTCTACATGCGAGTTATTTGGGTCAAGAGGAACTGAATGTACTATGGGTGCCAGTGTTGTACCTCTAGTCATCCACCCTGAATTCTGGGACATCTTGTCAAGAAGGACTTTGCACTCGGTGAATGTCTTACTCAAAAATGCACCTCCAGCTAAAGCATGCACATTGACCTTTAGATTGTTAGCTAACCCTATGTAGAACCCCGGGCCGAGCATCTGGTCTGGAATACCATGGTGAGGACTCTTCAATAGCATTCCTTTGAATCTTTCCCATGTTTCCTGCAAGGTCTCAGTCGGCTGCTACTTGTACTGCAATATTTCATCAATCTGCCTTACAGTCTTATTGGGCGGGTAGAACTTATTCAGGAACTGCTTGACCAATTCCTCCCAGGTGATAATGGAATTTATAAGGAGAGAATTCAACCAAGTCTGAGCTTCCCCAGTCACAGAGAATGGGAACAGTAACAACTTGATAGCTTCTGGGGTCACATTAGGCTGCCTTTAGGTCACACAAATCGACAAAAAAAATCTCAAGTGTTGTTGAGGGTCTTCAATGTGTGACCCGGAGAATAATCCCTTGATGTACAGAAGATGCAGCATGTTGTTGGTGATCTGGAATGTCTCCACTTGAATTGGGGGCACAGCTATGGCAGTGGACAGGTTATCAGCTGTCGGTTGTGCCCAATTATAAAGTGCAGCTTCTGGCATAAGAGGTGCCACCACTCTGATGTTTGGGTCAGCTGGCTCATCCCTGAAGTTTCCGTTGACATTCTGTACATCACCCATATCAATTTCGAACTGGTGTGGTTGTTGTGATTGTTGGATCCTCTTGTTAGCACGAATCAATGCCCTAAATGTTTTCTTAGGGTCTAAGAGTCCTTCAAGCAGTTCTCCAGTCCTCGAAGAATTTCTAGGCATACACCTGAATTCCACAAGAGTTCAAACGTGAGAATTTCAATAAAAAAAATTGTTTAACCCTTGGAAAATTGATCTAAACTAATAATTCTAACACTACTTATAAAAATAACACCGTTAGATCACCGGCAACGGCGCCAAAATTTGATCATACCCAACTATGCCTCCTAAAAGACAAAGCGATCGTTGCAAATATAATCTAGTTTTAAGTCCGGAGTTGAATCCTCAAGGAACTAACCTATCTATTACAACTGTTTGGCAATGCTATTATCAATTCAACCAATTTCGAGAAGCGAGAGTTTTATCGATCAATCTTGAGTTTTTGTTTCACTACATCAAATGATATAAAAATAACTTTATGCTAAATCATAGATAATTTGATGGTAAAGAAGATCTAGGGTATTTATTTCCCCAGTTGATAGTTTAGGACTTAACTCTTTCGCTATAATCTTGCCATAATACTATATGAGGATTATGAGCTATTGGTTATCATAATTATCGCTCGATCAACTACGATAATTTACTAGAGCATTCTCTCGAACTACTCTAGATGACAATGTGTGCAACTCTAAATTATCCCACCAAAGTTTCGTTATTTTTAACCCCACTATTAAATTCGAGTAATGAATCTCTTCAATTACCCAAAAGTGGTGTAGTTCAACAATAGCCTAACCTAATATTCTTTCTCAAGCAATATAAGGCTATTAGACACGATTAATCAAGGGCCCATTCAATTAATCACCATACAAAACATAGTTAAACAATCATATAATAAATACGGCTTGATTATAACAAGTTGAGTCAAAACTTCAACCAATAATTGGTTCCATCAACCCTAGATCAATTGTTTAGCTACTCATAACAAAACAAGATAAAACTTCAAAGTTGTTCATAATGTATAATTGCAAGAATTAAAAGGAGATAGAAAAACTCTAATATTTGGTTGATCTTCTCACACTTGTTCTTGCCTCCAAAGTAGTCTAAAAACAAGCTTGATAATACCTTGGGCAAGCTTTTAGAGTTTATTTGGAATAAGTTTTCCGCGAGTTACACTTTGGTCCCCAAATTTTATGGCGTCTGCACAGTTCACCGCGGCCGCGGCACGACCGCAGCGCGACCGCGGTGAAGGCTAACTATTTTGTCTACATTTTGTGGACGATCGTGCTCCTACCGTAGTCCCACCGTGGTCGCGGTGGATTTCACCTCAGTCCACTTTTTTCTTCTCTATGCTCGGGTGCTTCTTGATTGGACGTTTTCTTTATATTATTGACTCCAAAACACTCCATAGTTCTTCCTAATTTGGATTATTCCCTGCGAAGCAAAAGAACACTAATTAGAGCATTTTGTTATCATTTTGCCTATAAAACAACAATAAAGTATGGTATAATTAAGGTATAAATATCATCTATATAGCCTAATATCACTTTCCAATACTTGTCCCACCATATTGGCCATTTCTCTACTAGTGATGTTACTCGGCACGTATGCCTCGCTCAGCACCTTCAATAAAGCATTTTGTGTGTCTTGGAATTCTGCAGCAATAAGAGGATAGATATATGCACTGGTGTTTTGTTTAGCTGGTCGATGAATGAATACTCCTTGGCCTGTATCTTCCTCTAAAGGTCATCTGGACCTGTTTCAATGATGAATGGTCGGTTAGAAGCTTGCTTGCTTTACTCAGCTAAGTGTTTCGGGGTATAGACTCTTCCAGTCCTTGTCATACCCTGTGCTGCAATAGTCTCTTTGAACCATACTTTGCCTTTCCTCCTAGCCTGGGCCGTATAATCCCAAAAAATAGCTTTTGAATGGAATGATGGCATAGTGGTCATCGCTACTGGAATCAGTGCGGCTACCTTTACTTCAAATGGGACATGTTCCTTGGGTGGTAAAACTGTAACCTTAAATGGTGCCAGTGTTTGGTGCTGCTTCAAACTAAAGAGGGATAGACACATATACCTCAGTGACCTCAGATGGTTGAATCTGGACTGTGATGGGGTTGAGAGTAATTGATGGCTTCTTTGAATCATCGCCTTCCGCGATCAACCCGATGGATCCCTCGGGATCCCAATCATCCTCTACTTCAATCATTTGAACACCCCCGCCTTTGTGGTCTGGTAAGGGGTTGTTGCGGACATTTGGAGCGGCTTCCTTCGCTACAATGACCTTGTTATCGATTAGGGACTATATCTTATCTTTTAAAGAGAGGCATTCATTGATGGTGTATCCCTTCACACTGGAATGTTATGCACAAGATTTGTTTGGGTTAACCCATTGAGAAGGGTTCTCAGAGGATGAAGCAGGGATGGGGTGACATAACCGACGATCTTGAGTCTCTTATATAGTTGGTCAATGGGTTCGGCAATGGCTGTGTGTTGTTTTGGGGGACTCCGATCAAAATTAGGTCGGGGCCTAGGAAAATTTTGACGTGCAGGGGGTGATTGGTAATGAGATGGTTGAGCATTGTAGGTTTGGTAGATAGGTGCGGGTTGGGAATATCTGGGCGAGGTAGGCTGATATGTGGGAGGGGGAGGTGATAGATAAGTTGGTTCTGGGGCTTGGTAGGAACTTGGTAGTTTAGAGCTGACTGATATGTGAGTGGAGATATAGGGTAGGTTTGGTATTTGAAGGGAGACTTGCTCCTTTGTGCAACCATTACGGATACCACGTCTCTCTTTTTAGACACACTACCAGACTGCAAGTCCTTATTTGTGGCTTGCAAGGCCTCAAAATTTGCAACCATGCTTATTTTGATACCTTCTTCAATTCGTTCCCGCAGCTTGATGATGTCGGAAAACTTATGATTTTCAATCATCATTAGCCATTCATAATACTGCGGGCCCTGAGCCTGGACAAAGAATTTGTTCATCTATTCCTCCTCTAAGGCAGGTCTGACCTTAGCAGCTTCCGACCTCCAACTAGTAGCATACTCGTGAAACGTTTCTGTAGGCTTCTTCTTCAGATTCTGAATGTAGAATACATCCGGCGCATTTTTTGTGTTAAACCTGAACTTGTCCATGAAATTAGAGGCCATACCTACCTAACTTGACCATTTCTTAGGATCCTGGCTGATGCACCAGGATAGTGCATCTCCTTTCAGACTCCTCATGAATAGTTTCATGCGGTTCCTTTCATCCTTTCCTACCCCGACCATCTTGTTGCAGTATGTTCTCAGATGGACCCTTGGATCACCTGTACCATCAAACATCTCGAACTTAGGAGGTTTTTACCCCTCTGGCAGTTCGACATCTGGTTGTATATAGAGATCTTTATAGTTCTACCCTTCGATACATCCTTTGACGCCTTGGATTCGGCTAGTTAGTTTCTTAAGCTCTTTAGCCAAGTTTCTGATGAGTAGATCCTTTTCATCGGACTCAGGGGTGAAAGATATAGGTTGGGTGGAGAGTGGAACAATCTCCACATAGATGAGAGTGTTGTGGTGATCGGGTATGTGGGCGTGGAAATGGACATTTGTGAAGTTTTGTGGTTCGGGGATGAGTAATGGATTGTTTTTTGGAGTGTGGAAAGTGTTGCATTGGTTTTTAGTGGGATGATTTGGTTGCTTTTGTGGAGGTGTGGGATTTTGGTCGTTGGGGAAGATGGTGTTTGGGGTGCTGAGGGAGAAGAATAGGTTGGCCAGATTCCGAACCTGATCAAGCTCTTCTTCAAACTTCAACAATTTCTGCTTGAGTTGTGACACATTTTCATTGGGAACCCAAATACCATGGCCATCAATGGCCTCTGCTATTGTGTTTTCCTTTCTGATGTTCAAATCTTCCATTTTGCCCTTGTTCTTGTTCTTAACATGACTTAGAGAAGGAATGGGTGGAGGGCCCTTAGATCTTGTAGAATAAGATGATGTTGCCAGAGTGCACGAACTAACCTTTGGGAAGGGGAATAACAAAAAAAACAAACAAAAGGTAACCAAGTTAGTGAGGATCATAAAAAATGTTGCAATATTTAAACACATAGTGCAAGAATTTAAAGCGTGTCCTAATTTGGGAGCCTGGTTGTGCCCGAGATAGGCCTAGCGACAAATTGATTTGGAGAACTTAGAATGTTAAATGCCTCATTTTATTGACAAAAAATAGACGAATCCCAATTGACATAAAGAGGAAATGGAAACTACTAATGGCCATCGGCCTTATTACATTCATAAGGCGAAAAAGTAAATTCCTCTCTATTAGATCCCAGAAGGACCTTCCCCAGGTTGAATGCTCTCGTTGATCAAATCCTCCAGTTTGTGTAGGTTCACCAGTAAAAATGCCTTCGCCAGGTGTTCTCCTTCGTTTCCCTCAGCATTCTGGCAGTCCGTGACTCTCTATCTCATTTTTCCTTCCAATTCCAGCAGACTGTATTCCAGATATTCCAACTTTCCGCTAGTTTTGGCGGTCCTCTCTGTCTACTCATTGATTTGGTCATTTGGTGGAAGACTCATCCACCAGTCTAGCAAGAGTGGGGGCGTGCTAATCATACCGAAACTGGAGACCTCGTGTAAAACAAAAGGGTTAGACCCTACCCCCACCAGACTCGACTATTTAACATCAACAATTAGCATAAGCATTTAGTTCTCCAAATAAATTCACATAATGTGATGATGTTTGTCTTAGGTTTAGGGAACCCTAGTGGACTTTGGACAAGGCTATCTTAATGGATCATTATGTGGACAACATAACTGACCCGGCTAGGTTTGACCATGATGCATGCACATTTTAAACAGAGTAAGGTTTCTATGGGGGTTTAGACTGGTACCCTTGAGCGGACAACTCAAGGGAGAAGGCACGAAACCGTCGATTACACCGTTGATCAACTGGTTTTACCACAAATATGCCTTTCCAAATTTAGGGGGTGATAATATAGGAAGAGCGCAACCACTCATTATAAGCGTTGTTATGGTATTTGTTTGGCATGAGTGGAGTATGATGTTGAGCATGATCATGCAATAATTAAAAAGCATGTTGTCACGTATTTGCATGTTAAGAAAGCAGTAAATACAGCAGTTTATAATTTAAAGCAGCAATAAAGAAGAGAAACGAAGAAGATAAGTCAGTTTTGCCTTGTAAAAGAAATTAAACGCTTATAGGAATTTAAACAAGTAATTGCATATAAAGGAAAGGTACAAATTCACAAGAACAATCTGAAATGGTAAAAGCCTAATATCCCTAGCAGAGTCGCCATGTTGTTGCGCCCCCTTTTTTCCTCTTTGCATCGGGAGATCAGGTTTATGACATTTGGGTATAGGGCAACTCATTCCTTTTGGGAAATGGATTTTGCATTTGAAGAGTCGCCACCTAATGATTTATGGTGCATCAGGACACCTACAAGGTTTACTTATAAGTTCGCTTGATAACCGGAGATAGGATAAGGGTTTGAAATTATCCTAAAGGGAAGGTGTTAGGCACCCCTCAGGATCCACTAGTGTGGTTCTCGGCCAGATAGTTCTATGTAAATTTGGTGCAATTAACATGTAAACATATAAGGTTCAAATAAGAGGGAATTTTCATACACAAATGTTTGAAAGTAAAACAAAGTTTGACAGAGCGATCATTAAAAAGGCTTATTTTGACAAGAAATTATGAGGCTTTAAGGGAAAAGGAAAAGAGAGGGAGGGGTCCTAGGTTTATTTATAATATGGAGCACATCAATGCAATACCCGGTAATCACTCCTCAAAAGAGGGGCTACACGTGGTATTTGCGCACCGGTCATCATATCCATATCTACCCTTCCTACCCCATTTAAGGTACTAAAGCGCCAATCGATCTCGACCACTATTGCATGCTATTACCCGTTCCGTTCCTATCACTCCCGGAGGCATTTAGGACTACTATTCCCAAAAAGGAGGGATATTAGGCTGACTTTGAAGTTTCAAAGGTGAAAAAGCTAGGGCGACATACAAAACACATAGGACAGCACAATAAAAGGGGGAGCACATAAAACACTGAAGGCTCGCATATACCTCCTCAAACAAAGCAATCAAATAGCATGACTCAAACAACAATTGACGTCTAAATCTAAAATACTAAGGAAAGGAGATTATTGAGTTGTTGAGCAGAACAATTTATTACGTAACTCAGATAAGAAGTTCAATCAGGCCTGCCTGCTGGTTGTAGTAATTACTAGTTAACAAAAACATGCTCAGTTTTATTTATTGCTATTACCTAAGGCTTGCGTAACTGTTTGGGTGAGATCTTATGAACATGGTATCTTTTATTGATTCAGAGCAGAGCAGTAACAAATTTAAAAGCGAACGGTTTGAGATCCTACAGACATGCTTGCTAATCGTGTCAAATAAGGAGATTAGGTTATTAAAACTGGTTCAGAATAAAACTGATTCTAAATTAGACTAGTTTCAGATTCTGCAGACGATATTATCCACTATTTGTTGATTTTAATCCCTACAGACATGATATCTAATTGAATGATTTTAACCCCTATAGGCATGATATCTAATTGAATGATTTTAAACCTTATAGGCATAATATCTAATATTGAATGTAAAATGGAAACAGTAAGGATTTCTATACATTATACTGATTTTAATATTACGAATATGATACCTGCTTATAGTCGTTTAGATCCTAAAGCATGATATCTAAGTTGTGACAAACGTGCCGAATTTTAAATAAGTCCTATAGGTAGGTTATCTAGATGTGAAGTTGAACATGCAGAATTTAAAATAAATCCTATAGGCATGATGTCTAAATGCAGAATTGAATCACACAGAACACAAATCCTATAGGCATGTTTTCTAAAAATGCAGAATTAACATGCAGAAACTGGTCCTATAGGCATGGCATCTAAGAGTGATAATAAACATGCAGAAATTTAAACAAGTCCTATAGGCATGTCTTCTAAAATGCAGAATTGAATCATTCATAACACAAACCTATAGACATATTTTCTACCCTTGAGCATGCATAATTACCCATCCACTTTTCACTAGCCAACCCGAAGTGTTTATTACAAATTATTACAGACCAAAATAATGAATTACGTCAGAATAAATGTAAAAGAAGAAGTTACAACTAGAAGAAGCCTGATTCTTGACTTCCTGTTTGATTTACATAATTAATCATTACAATTGCCATTGATTTCAAAGCTTTTCTCAGACCTGGGTGTGTCAGAGTTCCCTAATGGTCAAAGGACCTCGGGCAGTGCTTACACCGAGGTTCACAAAACCAGATGGAGATGAGTGCAGTGTGGAAGGGCCAGCCCTTATGTGTCCAAGTTCAGAGGGAGCTCATGAGTCCCAAGGCAAGGCTCACACAAGAGGGGCAGAACTTAAATCTAAGAATATGGTGGAAGTGCAGGAGTAGAGATTTTAAAACTGAGTGCAGAAAGGAGAGGGGTAAAGGGTGATGGGAAAACAGTAATAGTAAAGCACAGAACAAGGGGGGTCAGGGGTTTGGGAATACATTACAAAGAGCATACAGGGATCAGATTTTAGGCATGCACAGCAATAAATAGTGCTGGCATGCCCATAATCCAACCAGAACACAAAACATATAGAGAGGGGATATGGAGGTTAGGATCCCGGGGGGATCAGGTTTGGGTCATGCACAGCAATGTCCAATGTTGTCATGCCCCAAAACAACCAAAGATATCAAACATATAGGGGGTATGGGGATTAAGGACTCATAAGCCATAATAAGTAACTAACAGAATTCATAAGAAAGCATTGATTCTAAATAGAAAATGGGAGATTACAGCATACAAACAAGAAACAAACAAGGGTGAAGGAAATAGTAAAGAAACATGTTGTTGTTGATGTTGAAAATTAGTTAGAACATACTAGTAATGATGCAAATACAGAGAAAACGTAGGCAAGCTTCCCACAGCCTAGACTTGGCTTTCAGCCAGCTAGGTAAAGCAGCAATACAAGTAGCAACAAAGAAAAGAGAGAGAATTTAGTGGAGTGTATGTCTGAACTCAAGTATTTTTATCCCTTGTGTTCGTATCTTTTGAAAGAATTGGAGTGCAGGGCATTTATAGTTTTGAAAACATGTGAGAAATAAGGCAATAAGTAAAATTCAATGCAAATATAGAAATAATCAACGGTCAGAATCAATCAACCAAGTGATTCCCCTTTAATTGAGGAATCACTTGTTTAACGGGGCTAACAGGTTCAGAATAAGGAAAGAAGATCAGTTTGTAGGCTGACTAATCATTGCCATAAAAGAAGCAGTAAAACATTAAGTAAGCAATCGAGTCTAAGTACAGAGATACACTTATTTTGAGAAAAAATTCATCAAGGCAAATAAGGAAAGGGATCAATTACTTTAACAGGCGAGTGAAATTAGAGTTCACAAAAAGAAAAGTTTTGAAATCGGTCCCAAGGTTGAAAATCAATCAAAGAAGGAATCCTCAGCATCTAAATAAAGTGCACAAATATTAGACATGCGAGGCCTAACCTATTGGCAAGGAAACAGCAATGCAATAGTAGCAAAAAGTTCAGTAGATAACAAACATTCGAAGCATGATAATCAAGTAGGTCAAGTCTCACTGAATCGATAGTGAAGAAAAATAAAGTATCGGAATCATGCAAAGGGTATCACAGTAACAGATGAGAAAACCCTTCTGAAAAGTTAGGGTTTCAAAGCATAGTCGAGTTTTAAAGATAGTAAAATCCAAAATCAGAGGAATCACATAAAGAAAAGAGGTTTTGAAACAAGAAACTTTCAAATCGAGTCAGATATTCAAACGAACAATTTCAAACCCAAAGACATAGGCTCTTTCAACAATAGTCAAGCTTAAAAGATGATAAACAAAAAAATCGAACAAGAACTTAACCAAACAGCACTTATCTAACAAACAGCTTCAGAAGCGAGTGAGACCCAAAAGAAATTAGGGTTTTCAATAAATGAGTTTAAAGAAAAATAAATCAAACAAATAGTTTCAGAAACTCTAATGAACCCAAAAGAAATTAGGGTTTTCAACAAACCAACTCGCATAGAAGAATAACATGAACAGAACATAGCAAAATCAGAAACATGCTAAAATCAGAGAAGAGGTTTCAAATAATTTGAAAGAAGAACCCTAATCGGAAAAGATGAAGAGTCGTTTTGAAATCGAAGTTAAAGAAACTTCGAGAAGATGCTTAAAAACTCATGGCAAGCATGGATCTAAGGTAGATCTGAAAGAAATCGAAAAGTCACAGAGATTAGGGTTTCAGAAGGACCCAAAACAATGAGAAGGGCCTTGAAGGTTACCGATCTAAAAAGGAGAGTCAAAGGTCTGACTCGAATGGCCATAGCTGGCCGAAGAAAGGTCAGAGATGTCCGGAGAAGGGTCATCGAGCAAGGACTGGACCAAATCCCTTCAAAGTCTGGTCATGAAACCAAAGAACCAAGCACATAGAAGCCATGGAAGGTTGGTATAGGTCTCCGATGACCTTGAAAAGCCATGGATTAGGGTGGCAGTGGCTAGGGTTTGAGGGTGTTGTAGAGAGGATTTGAGAGAGAGGAGGGATTCAGAGGCGGAGTATGGTGAGAAATGATAGGGTTTAGAGGGTTGTTTGGGGTTAATTAAGGCAAGGGCGTTTATTGGTCGTTGATCTGAATGATCAACGACCTAGATTAAAACGGACAAGTGGGCGGGTTATAAAAAATGGTTTTGGGTCGGATTAAATTGAAATTGGGTTGGGGTAAATTGGGTTTAAATTTGGGGTAAATTGGGTTTAAATTTGGGTCAAATTGGGCTATAATCGAAATGAAATAGGGCTAACATTTAAATAGCTAATTTTTCCTATTTAAATTATAAAAATAATAAAATAATTTTTGAAAATAAATTAAAGGTACTAAACTGATTTATAACACATAATTAACTATTTAAAAATACCAGACTTAATTTTTATAAATACAAACGCAATTAACTCCTAAAAAGGCTAATTTTGCAATTATATGCAATTTAGCTTTAAAAATACTAAATAACTTTGTAAAAATATGCAAAAATCCCTTAGCTATATTTTAGCATAAACATAAAGGTTCAACAATTGAATCACTAAAAAATGATGGTTTCAAAAATAATTATTGGATTTTTATGAATAAAAATAGGGGAATAAATTGATTTAAAAATTTTTAAAATTAAGAAAAAATAAGGAAACACTTGGATATACTTATATATACATACACATGCCATTTTGAAGGTATTCTGCATATAAGATATACATAGGGAAAAATTGGGTATCAACATGGAAAAGTCGTTCTTACAGCTAACCGAATACTAAATCGAGTACCCTATACCAAAACACAATCCATTCCATATGAAAAATGGAAAGGAGGAAAGCACAATTTGAATTATTTTAAAGTTTGGGGATGTTTGGTAAAAGTGTAAGTTCCTAAATCCAAAAGGGTAAAAATAGGACCAAAAACCGTTGATTGTGTTTTCATAGGATATGTGACTAATTGTAAAGCATATCAATTTCTGGTTCATAAATCAGAAAATCCCGATATTCATAATAATACGGTTATAGAATTAGATAATGTTGAGTTCATTGAAAATATATATCCATATAAAAATAAATGTGAGTCAATTGGTGAAGGATCTAAATGACATCGAGAAGAAACAAAAGAAAGTACATTTAATCAGGAGGATCCAAGACGTAGTAAACGTCAAAGAACGTCTACTTCATTTGGACCAGATTTTGTAACTTTCTTATTGGAAAATGAGCCTTGAACATTTAAAGAAGCTATGTCTTCTTCAGAATCATTGTTTTGGAAAGAGGCATTCAATAGTGAAATAGAATTCGTATTTAACAACCATACATGGGAATTGGTTGATCTTCCTCCTGGAAATAAATCATTGGGTTCTAAATAGATTTTTAAGAGAAAAATGAATGATGATGGCACTATTGATAAATTTAAGGCAAGACTTGTAGTCAAAGGGTATAGACAACGAGAAGGTCTTGACTACTTTGATACATACTCTCCAGTTAGAAGAATTACGTCCATACGGATGATAGTAGCATTAGCTGCAGTGTATGGTCTTGCAACTCAAAATGGATGTTAAGACGGCCTTATTGAATGGAGATTTGGAGGAAGAAATATACATGGAATAACCTGAAGGGTTCGTGGTTTCAGGTAAATAAAATAAGATATGTATACTTGTTAAATCTCTTTACGGACTAAAACAAGCACCCAAATAATGGCATGCAAAATTTGACCAAACAATGTTGTCAAATGGTTTTAAGATAAATGAATGTGATAGATCTGTGTACATTAAAAATGTTCCAAATCACATAGTCATTGTTTACTTATATGTGGATGATATGCTGATAATGAGTAATGACATCGCTAACATAAATGCTACTAAACGTATGCTAACTAGCAAGTTTGATATGAAAGACTTCGGAGTTGCTGATTTAATTCTGGGGATTAAGATCCATAAGACTCCTCAAGGTCTGGCATTATCACAATCTCATTATATTAAGACAATACTTTAAAAAATCAAGCACTTAGGATTTAAAGTTGTAAAGACTCCAATTGACGTGAATCTTGCATTAGCAAAGAACAAAGGCCAAATCATATCACAATTGGATTATGCTCGTGTGTTGGGATGCTTAATGTACATCATGAATTATACACGACCAGATATAGCTTGTACTATAAGTAAATTGAGTCGATACACGAGAAATCCAGGCCAATCTCATTAGATGGCAATGAAACGAGATTTGGGATATTTAGAACATAGTAAATATCCTGCGGTGATTGAGGGATACTGTGATACAAATGGGATAACCGATTCAACTGATTCTAAGTCCACAAGTGGATATGTATTCACTATTGGTGGAGGGGCAGTATCTTGGAAGTCATCCAAACAAACTTGCATTGCCCGCTCTACAATGGAGGCTGAATTCATAGCCTTAGATAAAGCTGGTGAAGAAGCTGAATGGCTCCGAAATTTCTTGGAAGACATTCCATTTTGGCCAGAACTGTTGGCACAAATATGCATACATTGTGATAGTGAAGCGGCAATTGGAAGGGCTGGGAGCGTTATGTATAACGGTAAATCTCGTCATATACGCCGAAGACATAAAACCGTTAGGTAATTATTCTCTAGAGGAATTATCACGATTGATTATGTAAAGTCAAGTGATAATGTGTCGGATCCACTTACAAAAGGCCTAACTAGAGAGGTAGTTGAGAAATCATCAAGGGGAATGGGACTATGGCCCAGAATAAGTCACTGTGACGGTAACTCTACCTAGAAGACTGGAGATCCCAAGATCTAGGTTCAAGCAAATCAAACAAAGTCATTAATGACGGTTCAACATTGTCAACTAAACTTTTGATCTATTCTCATGATAAGACAATGTTCAGTACCAAGGATAAAGCATTAAGTCTTTTTAATGAGTTCTAAATTTGATAAGGGTATATCAAATAGTGTATCTACGGGATGACACTTTTAGGAATCACCTATGTATGTGTGAAGTGTTTGCCGCTTCAAGGAGAATTTTGCAAGGCCAATTCTCTATGCACTTATGAAACCAGGCGGTGTTCATAGCTGAAACGAACACAACAATGAGAACCAAAGACGGTTGAGGGTTGGTTGTGTGACTTATGGTTGTCTAGGTATACACCAAAGTTCGACTGTTCAAAGATATCAAATCTTACCGATTGATCGAGTATATCTGACATACGTTCACTACGGAAAGTTCAAAGGGAAACCTACTTATCCAGATGCAATTAATCCTTGCTTGCGAATCACACAGTTTTTCATGTATATTTTCGAGATATAGCCATTCCCCATTCATGTGGGGGATTGTTGGGGTTTAAGCATTAATATGGTTTAAAAGAGGGTGAATGGGAAATTGAGAAAAATAAAAAATTTTAAGTAAAACTTTAAGTTTTCCCCCTTTGACAAAGAGACATTGTCCCATATTGTAAGAGGAAGAGGTTTTTATGGGTATATACGCAATTTCTCGTCTTCTATCTCTTAAAGAGCTGAGAAGAAGGCAAGTCTCGCGTCGTTGTCGTCATCGTTCGCTCGGCTTCGGATTTGGATTCGGATCGATCGATTGATTGATTTTTTGGACCAAATTTGTTTGTTAATAGTAAATTCGGATTCAAATTCGGATTTGGATCGATTGATTGATTGATTTTTTGGACCGAATTTGTTTGTTAATAGTAAATATTAACAGAAATGTTATTAAATATCCGTTTTAATACCAAAATATTAATATTAAATCTAAAAATATTAATATTAAAATCCAACCATTTCCATTTTTTTATTTTCTAGTTTGGTAACAAAAAATTAACTACCCTCTTCAATTTTCGTTCTTTATTGTTGAGTAAATAGCCATTTATGTTATGGCATTTATGTTGTGGCTGTTTTGCATAAACAACCATTCTGAAAAATTGCACCTCTTCCGATTTCAGTCCAACATTGGCTATAAATACAAGTCCATTATCTCAGATTTTCCATACGATTTTCTGAGTTTCTCCTCCTTCTTTTGCGTTGTTTTAACTTTAAAGAAAGCAACAGTAAGTGTGATTTGCTACTGAACTTTGTGTTCACTAAAACACTAAGGTATGAAGTACCATTATACCAATGTGTAATTCGTTCAATTCTGGGAGGAAATAATCTATAACCTTGGGTATTAGGAGGGGATTAAATTCCTTAAGGAAATACTGTGAATTCAGTGAGCTCGGATTAACTTTTGTTTATTTACATTTTCTGTTTATATGTCATTCTGTTTTTTCCAGAATTAGTTTACAAATATAGGTTAATAACAAATTTTTTTCCTGGGTATTGGCTGCGATCGCAAAGAGGAAAAAGCTGTCGGGGATATATTTTAAGTCCAGATTACCAAGTAATTGTCCGCACATGTTGTTATCCCAATCATACGCATCTACATTTATGTAAAACTTGTTTAATTCCGAAATTTTTGCATAGCCAGATGTATTATAATTGTACAAAAATTGTATATGTAAATATTATAATTCATTGGAGGACACCTTATAATGTATCCGGAATTGTTTTTTTGAAGCTGGTTAATTGTGAATTCTAATTCAAAATAGAATTTGCGCTTTGCTTAGAGATTGTCGAGTTTTAATGCTAAACAGAGTACGTCAATTGCAGCGATGTAACCAAAGGATGATTTTGGGTGAGGATTTCGTCCAAATGTGTATGTGAATTATGTCGTAGTTTTTAAAACAAAAGATATTATTAATGCACTGATCACGATTTTTTAAAAAGGTAACAAACAGCTAGAAGGAGTTTTCTTTATATAATTTGTAACAAAAATCCAATTAGTTTTTATTAAAAAAAAAAATTCCTTGTATTTTAAGCTTTTTGAATCCATCAATCCCATTTACAAAAGGAAGCCCTGTTGAGCCTTTCTCTTAACCACAAGAACGAGAAAGTCAAATGCTGATTTGACGAGACTTGTTAGAGTTTGGCGTAAGCGGTGCGTATGAAAATATTGCTCACGAAATTCTTTCATTATTCAAAGTTAAGAAATATACTACTATGTTCTTACTATTTATTTAATTATTTACTCCAAAATATAATTTAATTTTTATTATACAGAAGAGTCCACTAACATATATATTTAGAGTTAAAAGAAAAATTATCACGGTAATGAGAAAATGGATAGAGAGAGATTCAAAACCTAGAGAGTAAAACAGGAATTTGGAAGATTTAATAGTACATATAGGATGGGGAGAATGCCTATAGTTTCAAATTGGAGGCGGAGTTTGTTAAAACTGTTTCATATTATTATGTAGTATTTCTTTATGCTTCCCATGCTATGTAGCAGCAATTTTCTGCGATACTGAACTGATTTGAAACGAAGCCACTGCTGATGGCTCGTTTTTTATGTTAAAAAAATGTCATAAAAATACAAACACATCTCTTTTATCTTTGGCAAACAACATCATGCTAACACAAAGCTAGAAAGAATAACCAAAACAATTAAGCTTGAAGAATACAGAGTTGGTTCCTCTATGCAGCTGCAGTGATGCACTCAATAGCCTGTTTACAGATGCCAGTCATGGTTGCCTCAGGTCCATATACCTACAACGACAGACGGGTAAAAATTAGCAACGATATTTCAAAAGAAAATCTCGCATTGGATGCTATTTCGTACCTCAATTGGGATGCCAATTTCCTCCCCAAGAGACCGCATTTTGGCAAGACCTTTTTGGTAGTTTGGACCTCCTCTCCTCACATATATGTGCATTCTTGCAGCTTTAAGTTTTGATTCCTGTCACAAGAATGAATGCCGAGTTTGGAGTGTCCAAATAACTGCAAGTCGTATTGAAGATAGCTATGAATTATAATGGTTAATTTCATACCTTCTCCTTCAAAGCTCGAATTATACCACTAAATGTGGCAGCAACATCAGTGAAGTTGGCTATTCCACCACCTATCACAAGGGCTCTTTTACGGCCATCAGGATCTGCAGTTGCACACTGCAAAGTTGGTATTGAAGTGAGTATCTTTCTCCTAATGAGAATGTTTTGTTTTCATTCTCTAGATGCATAAACAAAGAATATGCCACAATGAGCAAACTCGTGATTGTATATTAGGTTCTAAAGCATGTCTGATCCTGTAAATTTATGCAAATACGTTGCGTACATCAATTACAACTCTGGCATACTGCAAGACCTCTTCTTCATTTGGAGCACCGCTGTATTCTGCATAGTTCCCAAGCTCAGAAGCATATCCAAGATCACCGACCTGGGGAGGTAATATAGCACGTGTATTAGAGCCGTGCAGGCAATAGAAGGGGAGTCAATTTAACCAGAGACAAACAGCATAAGTTTATCGAAGGAGATAAACGTACAGTGTCTGCATAGATGACACTGGCACCTCCACCAGCAACCATTGTCCAAATTCGCCCCTTGGGGTTCAAGACTGTGAACTTCAAAGATGCACTTGTCTGAAATAGAATAATGGATTGAATGCATTAGCATGTAATAAGTTGTTAACAGAACCATCTGCTACCTAAAGCTAACAGAGTTTGGGCTCGAAACACTTGACAAGTACTTTAATGCTCAATATTTCATGTTCAACAAATGTGCAGGTACACATCTATATTAAAAGAATCATCTTTTGTTTCATCTTGAGTATGCATTACGGAAAAGAGTCTCTAGAAAAACTAATTGATGAGAATATAACAGCAGTTTGATCCTTATTCATCTCTTTACTATTCCAAAAAGTAGCGACTAATACATCCCTCCCCAGACTCCGCGTATGGGATTAAGCTGGGTTTGTTGTTGTTGTTAGAGACTGATACATCTTTTTCTACATCCAGAGAGTGGGAGAGGGGTGACAATTCTGAGTCTTCTGTTTCCCATGACTTTTTATTTATTAAATGCCAAAGAGTCAAGATATACCTTTTCATCTAGCCCATGAATAAAGCTCTCTGTAGCACTCATCACTCTTCCAAATGGCAATGGAAATTCGATATTTCCCCACCTGCAGAACAAAAGATGTAATGTTACACTAATTATGTGTACATTACTTTTACTCAATGTTTCCTGAAAACAGTAGAACAAGTAAATGTCAGCGACTAACTGGCAAGACATTACTTCTTGAAGTTCTTAAAAGCAGCAGTGTCATCAAGCTCTCCCCTCATATCCAGTGGATAAGGCTTTCCTTCGACCAACGTGAAAGGATTCATCTCCAGGAAAGTAAAGTCCAGATCTGATACAAGGAAATGTTCAGAGGCTAAGGGAAATCCAAAAGGCTATTAAGATGATATAATAATGAAAATTGGGCATACCTTGAAACAAAGTATAAACCACTTTGAGGAACTCCTCAATTACTCCTTTGATCTGTACGATAAAAGTTAATTTCACATCAGTGATTTCAGATAATTGCGGAAACAAATATGGCAAAAGAACACGGAGAATATAGCAGTATCTAACATTGATCTCTCTTTTTTTTTCTCCCTTTTTACCTATCTTTTTTTTTTGAAGAATAAGAAAAAAACTCAATGCTCCAACATACAATGAATTTACAATTTTAACAGTTGGCAATCAAGGAGCAACCTTTTCCTAGGTTATGATTCTTTGGAACATTTACCTCAAGTGGTAGAGTAGCAACAAGTGGGGCACAAATCTCTGATGTAAAGGATGTCCCCGTAGGCAAAAAGATTGTCTTAACCTGGATTAACAAAGTTGTCGTGTCTAATCAATATAAAAATATATAATACTCATTTTAACTTCAACATATCTTCAGTTGACTTGTAAAGAGAAGGGCACATTTCACATACCTTGTCCCAGTTCTCTTCGATATCTATTCCTCCACATTCAGAAAAGCTAACACTACAACCAAGTCTCTCTGAGACAATGTTAAGGTAGAACTCTTCACTGTGGGGTACAAATGGCTCAACAATGAAAGTTGTAATGGGCCCCTTGCATCCACCCATCTCCACCTTTTAATGTGAAAATACATGCAAACATAGGATCAAATTATAAGATATATATGTGCTAAAATGTCCGAGTATATATATAATGTTCGTTTTATAAAGTATATAACATGTTCTCCTTGTAACAAAATCACAACAAAAGACAAGTCACGGAAAATTTTTATCACCTCTTTGCCTAAACGTTCCTTCACGAATGAAGCAACCTCAGCCAGATCAAGATTTAAGGCAACTAGCCCGCTTTTTCCACGCTTCCCAAATAACATATCAGGCTTTACCACCAATTTTGTTGAGGAAAGCCATGGCTCTTTCTCTACAAGCTCATTCAGATCAGTTGATTCTGTAACCTACACCATAGAAAGGAAAAATACATGATGATGTTGCAGCCAGGAATAAATTACCGTGTTCTTATAATCTCTAAAATAAATAATGTAATGCAATCCATAATTATCAAAAGTAACATGAAAGATTGATTCTCCAGTCCTATCCACCTGAAATAGTAAAGCCTCTGGTAGGTTCATCCTCCTACCCCCATCACACACGAAAAAGTAAATCTAAGACAGTGTTGTATGGAGTCTGGACATAGACAGAAGAATAAGCTCATTATTAGCTAATTGCTTTGAGGCCCCTGAAGACGGGCAAAAGGATCACAATCAAAGACTTCAAGAAGATACACAATTTTTTTTTTAACACACTGGTTGACAGGGCAGCTAAGGTCATTGATTTAACACGATTTGCTTGAATAGGCTGTAAGAATGACTGGTAAATAAAAATACGTATTAACTGTAAATTCATACGATTAGCCAAGATTCCATTTTGTACCTCAAAAACGTAGAAGAATAATCTTAAACAGAAATACATGTGAATTTCATTGCATAAGTTTAAGGCATCTTATTGAAATTTAGCTTTGGGCCACCAATTTTTTAAGCCTGGATGATATACAGTAACTACCACTTCTAGAAATTTACTTACAGCTAAGAATCATGTCCTATTATTCTTCAGTTTAATAACTGGCTCAGAGGTTATGGTCCCAACATTCTTCCTAGTTCCTACATTATCATCAGCTAGACCAGTGGCGGAGCTACACTGCTTCAAGAGATGTCAACTAAGACCCCTTTCTCGAAAAAATACACTGTTTAAATAGGTAAAAATAATTTTTTTTATGTATATATACTATGTATTGAATCCCCTTAACTTATTTAAATTTTGACACCCTTAGTGGAAATTTTGGCGCTGCTACTGAGCTAGACTCCTTTTCTTTTATTAGGCAGCTTTTTAGCAATGTATCTGGACCAACCTAGGAATTTCCTCCCGAAGAACAAAGATAGATCTCAACACTAGAGGTGACAGAAAAGGGGAATTTTTTTGGCAGGAATAGATTCTGCACCTAAGACAGAGTTACAGCCACTAGACTGCAACTCGAATATTTTCAAATAAATGCACAACAAACAGAAACATCCTACATTTCTCTAATTCAGACTCAAATCTGCACAAAATCTGCATCCTAAAATACAATGTGCAGATTTGAGTCAGTTGGCCTAATTTTAACACCTAAATTGTTTCCTACATTAAAAAGATTTCAGGTGAGCCAATGTTAATTGAATTAAAATGTCATTGTTCACTTACCTGGGCAGATTTAATGGCCAAATCATAACCAGCTAGCCTCTTGAAATGCTCTTTCAACAATCTCTTCGAATCATACTCTCTGATCTTCTTCCGGGCCATTTTTTGTTTTCTTTTCACCTGCGCACAGATCCAAAATCCCATAAACCAAAATAATTAACAAAATTACAGTGATTGAGAAAATTAGAACGAGAGTTGGGATCTCTACCGTTATAATAGAGAACCCAAAAGTTGAATATTTGCTATGTATTAAAGATTTACAACTTACAACACAGGCTGAAATCTTGGGTCTCAACTGCCACTATTTATAGTTCTTTGAAATGGGATTTCAAAGATGGCTGCTGGAAAATATAAATATTGGACTAATTGAAAAATAGTAACTATAGAGAAAAATACAGAAAATAGAATCATATAATAGCGGGAAGTAGTTGTTGTATTGTACGTATGGACAGCGGACACATCACAACCAAACTACCTACCCACCAATGTGGACTGACTAACTCACTATTTATGCTAATTTATGGCTTTAGCAACTACAACAACAACTACTACAACTACCACCCAGTGTATTTCCCACAAAGTGGGGTCTGGGAGCGTAATACGTACACAGGCCTTACCCCTACCCGAAAGGACAGAGAGGCTGTTTCCAATCGACCATCGGCTCAAGAGAAAGGGAAGAGAAAGAGGAGGAGAAAGAAAAGGAAAAACAAAATAACATTAGTGACTCCAGCAGAAATCGCATAAACAGTTAGTTACCCATAAAACCATAAATTGAAAGGGATGCAATAACATCTAACAGTAACTATCATAGGGAGCACGAAACAAAACGCAAGACATCTGTGGAGGGCCCTACCAAACCCCACCTAGCCCCGGGAAAGAAGTACGAAAAGCTCTAGAAGCCCTTATCCTACAACCCTAATACTAGACCTCCAAAACTTTCCTAACTACCTACTATCAAATATATTACTTTCTCCCTTCAATTTAGTTGCCACACTTCCATTTTAGTCCGCCTAAAAAATATAAATTTATTTATTCAAAAATAATTTAAATTTAAAAATTTATTTTATTTTTAATAAAATTATTTGTTATCACAAAAAATCAATAGCTCATTCTAATATTTTTCTTTCTTGAGCTTCATGTCCAATAAAACAAGGCCACATAAAATTGACAGAGGGAGTAATATATATGCTTTTATTATTGGCATATACTATATAGTACAAAAGTTGGAATCTCATTTTGGTTTAATGTTTGGCAGCCTCATATGGTCTTGCTTAATTACCATATCTCCACAATTGAGAATTAGACATACCGATATATTTTGATTTCTCTAATTTCCTCGACGTCATTATACAAAGAATCGATTTTTAATACTAAGATAGCTACTCTTTCCTTAAGGACACCAATCCAAAATTTATAATAGTATTTAATCCTATATGAGAATAAGTGCTGACTTAATTTTTTTTCTTTTTCCTTTTTTACTTGATATACTCTAACATATCAAATTCTCAAATATATACATAGTTTGAATAAAAAATAATTGGACTAGCCAAATCTTAGAGGGAGAAGATCAGGGGCATTTGCATCTATACCCGCTTTTTGTGCCACATTTTAACATGTATTCGCTTTGCAAAAAAAATTACAAGCGTACCCGCTTTTCACATAACTTCAGCACACGGGGCTGAAGTAGCAAAGTCAATCACACAAAACTTCAGTATTTTAGTAGCCGGGTCTGAAGTTCAGCTCTAGAGCTGAAATTTTTGTTGTGTAACTCGCGAACTTCAGTTCTAGAGCTGAAGTTTTATTTTATAATTTTTTGTTTAGTAACCGGGAAACTTCAGCTCTAGAGCTGAAGTTTTTGTTTAGTAACCCTGAAACTTCAACTTTAGAGCTGAAGTTTGCAGTTATAAAATAAAAACTTCAGCTCTAGAGCTGAAGTTTGCCAGTTATAAAATAAAATGGTACTTGAATAAAGAACTCTGATTTGTGCAAGAAATCAGGAAGAAAGGTATGGATTAGTATCACTTTTAGTGGTTACCTGAAGTAAATGCTTTCAAGTTGAATGTACTTTTTCATATGGGCAGGAAATCGAGCTAAACTATTTCTTCTCGTGTGCTTGCATCTGCATGTCTGAATTTGGGTGAAATGCTAACAATGCACAGAGACACTGCCAGTGCACCTGTATTTGTTCTCCTGGATTCTCTGTATCCATATCGTTTAAGTACACAAATAGTTCATATTCCCTTCTCATAATGTTTGTCGAAGCGTGCTGCTCAAGAGTAGCACATTGAAGAATCTGGGGTGGTGACTTTTGTATAAATATCATGTGGGAGAAAGGGAGCTGAAGTTTTTTAACAAGTGGGTATAAGTTAAAAGTTTTAAAAAAATGAGTATAGGTTAAATGGGGGCGATCAAATAGGACGCCCCGTGCAATTTTTACAGAAGATCATCATTTGGATGAGCTCCATATAGCGTTTTTTTCTGTGATGACGCGATATTATTGCAGGTGTCCGAGTAGAAGAATTTTCCCGAGATGGTAACGTCAAATAATTGAATCTTGTTATAAAACAATAAAAAAGAAGAGTATTGCGGAGAAAAGTCGAGAGATAATTCTTATTAATTTGGGATGAACTACAATGGAATAGAACTCTCTATTTATAGGGAAAGAGTGACTTAGCCACCAAATAATAATCCCTAGAATCTCTCTAAATATAGACATTCACCATAAATAAAATTCTATTTATACCACTCCCCCTTGGATGTTTATCTAACAGATAATGTACCTCGTTAAAACCTTAACTGAAATAAAACCCAGTGGAAAAAAATTGTAGAGAAGGAAAACGAGTACACATATGTAACAATACGTCTTTTGGTTGCCTCATTAAAAACCTTGCAAGGAAATCCTAATGGGACAAAACCTTGTAAGGGAAAAAGAGTTCAACGCGCATTAACTTCCCCTGATCAGAGCATCAATTCACATCATTGAATCTTCGCATCCCAATCTTCTGCACTAGCTTCACTACAAAAAAATAGTTTATTTGTGGAGGTTTTATTACGGAGGTTCTAAAGAACACCTCCCCCCTTCAAATCTATATATAATTAAAAGGAGAGGAAAATACCCTCTCCTTAAGCCAAGTGGCAACCTAAAAAAATGTCACATGGCATAATTAGTTATTTAGTTTATAATTAGTTATTAGTTATTATTTTTTAATTTAAATATATATATA
>MU715132.1:16592-27459 GCA_026770625.1 Nicotiana glauca
AAAACAAAAATCAAACGAAAAACCCCTCATCTCTCCCATCCCTCATCTAAGGTACAACCCTTTCTCCAAACGACGCCAACACTTCAAGTTCACTAGCATCTTCCCCATTCTCCTTCACCACGGGTATGAGCCCTAGGTTCTTTCTCTTCTTTTTCTTTCTTTATTTTTTAGATTTGTTGTTGTATTCATATGTTATATTGTAGGAGTTATAATTAGATGTTGTGTAGAAATTGGCGCAATGTGTTGTGGGGTTGGTTTGTGGTAAGTGTGGGGTGGGGGGTACTTCTGTTGGTGCTATTGTATGAAATTTTGTGGGGGATTATTGTTCTAAAAAGCTTCAAAGGTGTTGTGAGGGCCTAATGCCCACAAGGTGTTTGTGGAAAGGTCCCAATGAGCATGATTATGTAGTTGTGACCAATTTTGCGTGTGAAGTCTGAGTAACCGCATTAAGTCAAAATATTTTTGTTGGGTTGGGCTGATAAGTTCCTATTTTGCAGGTATCATGGCACCACCACGAAAGTGTCAAACCACTGGACCATCATCAAGCCACCAAACTGGCACATCTAGGAAATAAGGGGCAGCACTTGCATGCCCCTATGACAGCAGCAAATTTGTTTCAGCTGCGGCTCAGACCCGTTTTATGGAGAAAGCCGCTAGAAAGCCCGTTCCGGAGACGGGCATTTACATCCATTCGGTCAAGGAGCGCTGCCCCCACATTCGGAGTTGATGGCGCGGTGTTTGCAGGAATTCATTGAAGAGCCAGGGAAGGCTAATGTAATGGTTATGTGAGAATTCTATGCTAATCTGCCAGAGCATATAGACGGTGTGGTTACGGTGCGCCGCAAGGCAGTAGATGCATCCATTGAGGCAATACGCACAACATATCAGTTGGTCGATCCTCTACCTGATAATACAGATTTTTATGAGTATGGCAAATATCCAACAGACCCCAAGTGAAATGGTGGAGTGGCTAGAACACGGTGAGAAGTTCCACTCCTCCGTCTTAACTCCAGAGGCGAAGAGCTGGTTATATGTGATTAACAGTCACCTTATTCCCTCCAAAAATACTACGGTGGTGAATGGACCCCGTGCTGCATTGATTTGGTGTTTTGTCAAGGGTCTTCCCTTCGATATGGCCAAGGTGATCCACGAAGAAATGTTTATCCGGAGCTCTCAACTCAGGTATGGGTTCTTTTTCCCCTATTTGGTGACTAATCTTTGCAGGCAAGCGTAGGTGCCTGAAAATCTTCATGTGGATGGGCTGGTAAGAAAAAGCCACAAGATCCGACCGGAAAAGAGCTCCACAGTGCCAACCCCAGGAGCAGCAGCAGGTGGAGTGACTGAGAGTGGCTCTGATACATCGGAGTATGAAGAGGATGAACAAATGAACGTGGAGGGCGAAACGCATGCCCATGCGCCCAGCACAACAGTTGCAGCACTGTCCGGAGCAACGTCCTCTTCAGGAACTGCCAGGGTGTCCCGTCTTACTGCTTTGGCGCAGGAGATGGCGGGTTTGCGCACTCAGGTAGATGCGATGGATGACCGACAATAGAAGTAGGAAAGGAAAATCATGGGTTGGTTGAGAGCGTTGGGACGGGCGTGCCACGTCAACCCAGAAACCGTCTCCGACTAGGAGTGAGACGTGAGGGAAGTCCCCTTACTTTACTGCTCTTTCAATTTTAAGCCATGGGGACATGTATTTATCTTTAAGTGTGGGGTAGGGGTACTTCGTTGTATGTTTGTAGATGTATCATTTGAATGTTTTTTTTTGTTTTGTTTAGTTTGATTTTGTTAGTTTAGCATTAAGTAGGAATCATTAGTTAAAATAGATAAATGGCTCGTCCCGACAACGGATCCCTTTCGACGGGGTTCTTGAGGGACTGAGTCGAGAAAAAAAAACTGAAAAATTGTAGGATCTTCCTGATGACGGATCTTTTAGACGATTTTCTTGAGGGAAGTTAGTCCAGGAAAAACACCAAAAAAATATTTATTTTTTTTAGGTAATGTACCAACTCCCCCTTAGTTTTTCTTTATACCACGGTTCTTTTCCAAGGGTTTTAACTTGAACCAGGTGTAGGTAGTTTTTATTTATTTTTTTCTTTTCTTTTTGATTTATAGATTAGGATAATGGGCTACGAGCTAGAAAAATCAAAAGAGAACCCGTAGCGTTAACACACCTGAACACAATAGACCCTAGAGTGTAACACTTAGTCTTGTTTGTTGAATCTCAATAAAGTGCCTTAATCTGTATATTTGACTGAAAATGCTCGTAATGGAGTATTTTGATGAGCTAATCTGAAACGAGTCATGTGCTATGAGTGGTGAGGTTTTGTGTAGTCCATGTTGTGTACTTGCGTCTAGAACTTGCCCGGTATGTGAGTTGAAGCAAAATTTTAGTAATGCTCGGTTTGAAAAATAATTTTAGGCTTTCTTTGATCTTTTTGAGATTAATTGCTTATCACAAATAAAATTCATCCCTAGTTAACCCTTTTGAGCCTATAGACTTTTGTTTAGCACCCACATTACAAGCCTATATCCTTTTTGTTCTTAATTGATATCTTTGATCCTTTTACCTCTTAAAGCACTTTAATTGTTAGATGAGCACTAAAAGAAGTAGGAAGGAACTAAGTGAGGGGTGGCTTTTGAGTGGAAAAAATAAAAGGAAGAAATGTGCACTTGTTTTGTAAAATAATACACCACTAGCAGAAATTGAAAAAAAAAAGGAATAATCTGAAGAAAAAAAATATAGAGATGAATATATTGTTGTTTGTACCTGCTAGCGGGGTATAAATTAAAGTAGTGCTTAAAGAAAGAGGGAGAAATTCTAGGGTGATATTGTTTGTTAAATTGAAGTAGAGATTGAAGAATTTGCGCTCAAAGTGATTATGTGATGTGTTAAAGTGCGTAGGAGAGTGAACCACTATTCCTAAATATATCTTACCCGTCCCTTAGCCCACATTACAACCATAAAAAAAGTCCTAATTAATTTTAGATCGGGTGAGCCTACATTAGTAGAGATTTACATTAAGGGCAAGCTTATGGAACCAACTGCATGCATGTAACTTATTTTGTGAGTGCGAGTGATTTTACTTTGACATATATAAGCATGAAATTCGATTGTGTGGATTGATCAATATAATTCTGCTGTGAATGTGAGGGCATGTGGCTCGTGAAGGAAAGACAAGTATTGATCTATGTGTAGAGTAGTTTGAGGAAGTATGAATATTTCTTGGCACATGAGAGTCGACTTATGAGGCTAGGATTGTTCACTTCTAGGTGTAATGTATGTTAAACTGTTTGGGTGTAATACGTTAAGGAAAATGGTTGAGTGAAGGAATCTCTAGAGAGTATAGTTTGATTGCCCGAGGACTAGCAATGAATTAAGTGTGGGGTGTTGATAATAGGCTAAATCTAGGTGATTTAATTATTGTTTATGCTTCCGCTTGATTATGTTCCAATGTCATAATATGGTTAATTGATGAAAAATAGGCTCTAGTTGTGAATTGTATATATTGCAGGATGAGAAGCTTATGTGATGCTTTTAAGAGGCTATTGGCATGATTTATGAGCAAGAACGATCCCTCGGAGATGAGCGCGCGCAAGAACGAGACAAAGAAATGGAAGAAAGGAAGGCCCAGGTGCGCAAGCAGACACGCGAACTAATGCGCGAGCTCGGGCATATTAAGGGACTGATGCAGAATGCTAGAGAAAACGCGCGAAGGAACGCGCGAAGTAATGCGCGAGGTCGCGCGTCTCCAGTCCGAAAAAGAGTTGTTCAGGGGCATAATTGGAAATCTGAAGAGAAACTCACTTAACCTACATAAAGTCAAGCTCGTCCAAGGTTAATTTATTAAGTTTTTCATAGGCTAGAGCAAGGTATCAAGAGGCAAAAAGCAAGGAGGAGATTTGACCATCAAGTTCTTCTTTTCTTTCCTTTGTTTTGATATTTTTGATAAAATTGAACCCTATTGTGTTGAACATTAGCATGAGTAGCTAAAACCCATTATTCTGGGGTCATGGGTGAAACATGAAAGTTGTTGTTTGACGTTTAATTCAACGAATTTGGTTTGTCATATTGCATTGTTTATTTAATTCTGATTTTAATTAATTTGCTGAGTAGCTAACAGTGGAATACTATCTACGGATCTAAAGTTGAACTCGAAAGTGGGAACTCTAGATTGCATCTAGAATTAAATAGAGCAGGTTCTTGAACCCGAGCCTCGCGGAACGGATTCACAATTGGGATAGACATATACCCAATTACCCTGCTTGGTTGGAATACAGGAATAATGAATACGTTCTTGTTAATCTTAATACCATAGACATATAGGCATTGAGTTAGCTGGAATTGGCGAGTAAGAACTCGACAGGTTCTTACGAGTAATATAAACCCTGTCAATCAATAATCCAGATAAATCAATTAGTCTTTTTAAGCCGAGAACACAACCCGATTGTTAACTAGCCCGTGACCCTGGAATATCTTCTCCTACTGTTTACTTACATGAACTTGCTATTCGGTTGGTTAAATTGACCTAGTTAGATTATTTCTTTATAGTTAGGTAGTAAAACAATTACATCTCGATTTTGTGAAGAATATCTGGGATAAATAAAGTAATTGAGTTGAATCAGTCAACAGTTAATCAAAAGTCTTCATGGGAACGATACTCTACTCAGTACTCTATTACTTGACGATTACGTACACTTGCGTGAGTGTTTTGGTCGCAACAATAATTATATATTCATTGTACATTGTTACGAGCAGTTGTGAGTTCGTGATGAATTTCACAATTTGTATCACAAATATATGATAATTATATATTACTTTATTATTATTGTATTAGGTAATATTTTGGGTATTAATGTACCATACAAGTTTGATACAATTATGTTTTAGGCATTGATGTATCTCATACAATTCAAATACAATTGTCATACAATTTCTCAATATTTCTTCATTTTCAGTGTTGTCCAGCCTCCTAGTAAATAAACAATGCAATTGATAATTTTTTTTTTAATAATATAAAGCTATCGGCATGGTGGGAAAGGGAGAAGTTGGAGATTCTGGGCGTAGATTAATGAATTTTGATGTAAAAACAAAAAGGGAGAGAGAAGAGAAGGGGAAAAAAGAAAGAAAATGATGTAATTGAATCCCTTAATTGAAGACATTAATAATGAAGTGATATCATTTTAATGAGAAATGTACACAATTTGTAAGAAAAATTTAGATACTTATTAAAAATTACATAACATAAAGTTAAATAAGTTTATAATATATTATAACTAAATAAAAAAATTCCTTGATTAATTCTTTAATCTTTCGTAAGGAAGTGTTACCATATTTAGTAAATTTATTCGACTGCAAATTTCAAATTAAGTAGACTACCAAATTCAAATTCTATTAGAGAATACATTTCTTCTTAATGAATCTTATACTGTGTAAATTTGAATCAATCAAAATCTCAAAACAGATACTAAACATCGAAACAAAAGTTGGATTGCGTTAATCCATAATCTTACAATCCTAAATATATAGTTAGTTTTTAAATCCAAATTCAAATAGATTAATAAACATGAATTTCTTTGCCAAGGAAAGATCTCAATAAATGAAAAAGTAATAGAGCTCTTCCCCAACTAAATAAATGACCATAATCATATTATTTCAAAAAACAAAATAATTGAAAAAGTGAAAAAGGTGATGAATAGACAGAAGCATTACGTGGAAGGCAAAGATGGGGTGAAGTGTACATTTCAATATTTCATTCCAACAAAAGCAGATTCGAATCGGCAAGTGGACCCCATATATCCTAATTCCTATCTATCATAGACTTTGCGGCATCCAGCTATTAAATTCGGATCTTTACCAAAATAATCGATAAAATTTACTCCATCTCTTCCTGTAATCCTATTCAGCACGAAATTTAAGGAAAAACTTTTAAAAAAATATTATTTATTATTTTAATTGATATACATAAATTATACTCCAATATAAAAGAATAACATTAAATTAACAGCAAAATTATTTTTTTGACTTGCAGTTACAGGTCACGGACTCACAAGTTCGAATGTAGTAATCATTAATGCTTGCGTTGCAGTAGGTTGTTCATATCACGCCGCTTTGAGATATAATCCTTTTTCAAATCCTGCATAAACATAGGCGGATTCATAATTTAAAGTTTGTGGATTCCCCTCGTAATTTCAAATTAATATACAATAATAACTAGGTTCACAATAAAATATTTATAAAAATTTAGTGAATTTTTAATAAAAATACAAGGTCTACACAAAAGCTATTTGGATCTCGAAAACAAATAGACCATACGCTAGATTCGCCATTTTGTATAAATATGAGATATTTTATGCACCGACCGATCCGATATACATAAATTATATATTTTGTACACGATTATATATATATATATATATATATATATATATATATATATATATATATATATATATATATATATATATATATATATATATATATATAAAACTATTATTTGTCGTTTTTTTTTAAAATTTAAACGATTAAATAAATAACTATTAAGGGTAGTTTTTTCTATTAATAATTAGCATAGCTCTAGCTAACTTCCTCATCCATGCCAAGTTGACAATTGTCTATCCTATTTATGCATTATTTTATGGTCCCCATATAAAAGACCCATTGTCCCCTTATTATCTTCATTTTCTCTCATTACATTATAGTCCACCCATATATTCTTTCTTTTTTTATTCTCACCGAAAAGAAAATTATATTTTCACCTTTACAATGGAGTTGGAAGAAATTTTAGGTAAATTTCATAGTGGTGTACGAATGATTGATTTTTCGGCAAAGGCCAAATACTATAAGAAAAATTTAAATATATAATTCGTTATACTTTGAGTTCAGACATATTTCTTTTGTAATATAATTGATTTAAATATATTTTTTTTTCTATAAAATTTGTCCAAACCGAACATCCAATCATATGTGACACTGTCATTTGATGAGGTAGATGTCACATGCATGCCACTTCAACGCCCCTAATCGGTATATAAAAGACTAAAATTTGAAATATAATATTTTTTATAGTAATAGCAATAGTGGCAATAGTGATGGAGAGGAAGAAAATTTTAAATAAAATCGAAGGGAAGGGTAAAATGGGTTTAGAGGCATTGAGGTGGCAAGCCATGTAGCATCCAACCTCATCAACTTTAGTCCCGCGTAAGATTAGATGTCTACTCTGGACAAACTTAATAAAAATGGGGTATATTTTAAATAATAGTATAGCGACAGAGGTATATTTATAGCCTGTTTGGCTAAGCTGGAAAAATCTGCTTATTTTAAAAAGTGCTTTTCAAAAAAAATACTTTTGGTGAAAAATAGTTTGCGTTTGACTAATTACTTTTAAAAGCATTTTTGAGCCCCAATTACTATTTGGACAAATTGTTAAAAGATGTCTCTAAATGTATTTTTCTTAAAAGTATTTTTCAAAGAAGTGCTTATGGGGAACCTATTTTTTTCGATTTATCAAAAATTGCTTCTGATTCTATTCGAGAGTACTTTTTTCCTTCAAAAAGTTAGGCCAAATACCTTAATTTAAAGAAAAAAACACTTTTAACCAAAATAAAAACTTTTGGCCAAAGAAAAAAGTTTAGCCAAATAGTTATTAAAGTACAACGAGGAGCACATTTAAATATTTTTTTATAGTACAAAAATATATTTGGAGCTTTTCTATTTATTTTTTGAATAAATTTTGTAATTAAAATATACCTAAATTATATACGGCCAGACCTCTTTCTAACATTATCCCTATATAACAAAAGTTATTACAAGCTTTTTCGAAATAAATTTTCATCGTTATATTATAATATATATTCTATAATAGCACTTCGCTCTAAGATTAAAAATATCAAAAATTTTCATGTAATATTATAATATATATTCTACATAATACCACTTCGTTATAATATTAAATATTCAAAAATATTTATATAATGTAACAATGTATGATTTATATAAAAAGCTATGATATTCAAAAATATGCAAAAATAACGAAGTTATTATAAAAAAATTTACCGGTATATATATAAAAGAAAATACAACTTAGAAGGATATGAATCCGGTTATTGAATTTCAATCCAGCAAAAAATAAATTTAGAGTATGTGAGTGTGCATTCCACATTTCACATCAACTTTGAAACAGTTGTTCCCCAATAATTCACTATGTGCAATGAAAATTATAATAGTATAATTTTGAATTTTCTATTTTTCACATAAAATTTGATACGGTTGGAGTTGGAGAAATCAGATCTATACAATTCTTTCTCCATTTCTCTAAAATAAGAGTAATAAATAATACAGGCGGCTAGATCAAAAGATCAGCTTTGTTCTGAGCTTCATAAACCCACCATGTTAAAACCTAATAATTTGAGTTTCCTTCTTCAAGAAAACCCTCAAAAGTAAATTACTAGATACGTACAACCTTAGAAAATTAAAAAACAATAACAAAAATATACACTTAAATACTATAATGTTATAAATCTTTTCTTAAATCAACCACGACAACGCTAACATTATCAGTACTGTGCCTAGCCAAGGCCAATTTGGTCAAAAGAATTGACGCATCTGAACACAACTGGTCAGAGCTTTCTCCGGCACCGGTCACAGTGACGTCATTTCCCGGCGAACCCTGTGGTGACGGTGGACTCCTTGACTGCAAGCACATACGAGCCACGCCGCAAGCGGTCTGGTTCGAGACAACGTCCCACAATCCATCGCTAGCTAATATCAAACACTCGTCTTCATCTGTTCGTTCTGTGATGGTCACTTCCGGTTCCGATATAACATATGGTTTCAAGTAATTGTCACCAATTGCTCGTGACATGGCTAAAACTCCAAGGACTCTTGGCCCATCCCAATATATAACACGACCACCAGCTTCTTGTATCCGATTCAATTCATCTGGTCGATCAGGCTACAATACAAACATACACACTATTATAAGAGGGCGACTCAATAAAATTAGTGGCATAAAATCAAATTTTATAAGCTTAGGAGAGGGATTTGAATCTATTCCTCACCTTATGATCGATGGAAAGAGGAATCGCAACACCATTTCTGCAAAGCACAGCACGAGAATCACCGCAATTAGAGACGATGATCTTCTCAGGGGTAACCACTGCAACAACAGCAGTTGACCCAACAGCATCACACTGCGGAGTCTGAAGTTCGCACCTACAATTAGAGCTCGATCCATCTACAGCCCCACTCGAATAGTGGACAACTTCGTTATCCATTTGAGAGAAGCTCTTCGTCATCACCTCTTTCCACTGGATTTCCCCTTTCTCCACCTCGTTTTTCACTATCTCGTGCATTCTATCTTTGCATTTCATAGCCACCTATAAAATAAATCAAACAAATTCAGCAAAACTACAAATAAAAGAGAGGGAATAGTTTAGAGTTCGATTTGCAAAACATTTCTTACATGTGAACAGCCGTGCCCGTCATATACACCATAGAAATGTAAACTGTTCGAATTTTCATTTTCTCCCTTGCAAAAGGAAGGGTGAACTGCTACTGCATCTTCCATATCGCGTCGTCTTCCGCATACAGAAGTTGTACCAAACTTAGGAGGATTATTATCACCAGCAACAACCTCAAAACCATCAACTTTAACGGACGAAACATCAGATTCCGACAGATCCAAAGGTTTAGCTTCAAATTCTTTCTCTGCTACCTTCTCCGTTACATTTAACGGAGGCGTCAATGAAATCGTTACACTAGTTTCCAACTTCCGTCTCTTGCTTTGATCTACAACTTTCTCCACTTTGTGTCGTTTCGTTCCATTTTCCAACGGCGGAGCTAAACGGAACTGATGAATTTCCATACGACGTCGTCTTGCAGCTTCTGAACTTGGCTCAACTGGAGTTGTAGCTTCTGTTTCAGTTAAATTAACACCACAACACATCCCAGCCATTATATATTTCAAATTAATCTTTTTATTACAATTTTATGACAAAAGATTGAATGAATAAAAAGCTGAAAATTAATCAATGAGAAGAGATACGAGAAATATTTGTAGACAGCAGACTACCCATAAAAATGAAGCTTTAAGGTACAGAGGGAAGACATAATTATAGTGGGGCTAATTTCGGGCAGCTGCCCGTCACCGTCCAGGGCAGAGTTTGACACGTATAGTTGTTGTGACGTAAGATTCTGAATCGAAGACACAGATCTTGACCGTCCATTTGTTGACAGATTAATACCACGTGTGGATCAGATTTTATGATAAAAGTTTACGTGGGCCAATGAAAGCATGACAACACAATTAGCTTGCTGTTCTGACACGCATGTGGTTCTTAGGACAAACACGCCGATTATTCGCCTTTTGCTCAAAAATATATTTTGCCTTTTTTTTAGAAATGTGAAACGTGGCACGATCGTAGAGTACGAGATTTGTGTTATCTCTACACGCCTTTCTCGCGTTTGACTAACACCACCTTCTTTCGCAAAAGATCAACTTTGGGAGTAAAACTAGGGTGTGCATTCGATTTATCGATTTGATTTTAACCCTTATCGATAATTACTTATCGATTATCGATTTGTACATATGCTTATCGTTATCATTTTAATAAGGTTTCAATTTTTTCGATTTCGATCTATCGATTATGGGGGCTTATCGATTCGGTTATCGATTACACCAATAAGAAAATTTGCGGGATTCCACGGAAAGTATATCTCTATAAACGCGCCTAACTAATAGGGATAAAAAGAAGATAAAATAAGACGAACATTATTTATAATATAAATATTGTGTCAACAAGCACATGCAACAAAACTAAAGTAAGGGATCAAATGTATGCCACCAACACTCCAACGGTATAA